>JAHWFO010005217.1:0-20462 GCA_023313115.1 Rhysida immarginata | reverse complement strand
ATTTCCACGCAAAAATGAGAAAATGGATTTTCTTGAATTACAGCGCCATCTACCAAAAATAAAAAAAAATGTTTCAGACAAAATGTACGTAGTTTTTTATGTAGGACCTGAATCTGCAATAAAAAATAGGGGTTCCCATTTGAAATTTTAAAGTTGCCCCCCGCCCCACCCCCAGGGGCCGGGGGGGGGGGTGGGCTAATTTTAGCACCAGCAGATGCCCCCTCGAAAATAATCAACTTTGGATTATACGCATTTTTTCGTGTGAAGCTTATTTTTCGAGTTATTCTGCTTTGTCAACTTAAAATTTACACCCTGTATATGTGGTTTCGCGTTTGATCATTGCATAACTAATGTATAGACAATAAAATTAGTTGCTATCCCCCTGAGTATATAAACGTCTAGTAACTCAGCCTCGCTCCCTTCTGGATAAAAGAAATCACGGAAGATATCACTAGAAATAGATATCACATATATTGTTTATCGATTGCAGGTACAGATAAAATACATATATCAGGAGCCTTTATAAGCTCTTGCTTATGTTTTTATGAAACGAAACTTTATATACGAAATATTATCGATAAACGACATAGAAATAAGCACTAGTACGAAGTGCTTCCTCAATTGATCAACGATCGCTAGAAAACATCACGGAAAACGCGAATGCTCTCTTTCCTGTGCATTCTAATTGGTTAAAGAGTTGTAATTGATAGCGCATGCGTCAGTTTCCTCGACTGACCGTGAAACATTCTACTTCTTCCATGGTGAAACAGTGAACATCACACGTAAAATCACTGGTAACGATAACAGGTTCGAGAGTAGCGTTTGTGAAAATCACTGGTAACGGTTTCGAATATTCGAGAGTAGCAGTGATTACCTGTGAGATATCACTATCAGTGAAAAAGTCACAGGTAGTGAAATCACGCTCATCACTAGTATATATCCGTGTTTAATATCAGTTTGTCGGATATGCCGTTTTATTATTAGTCGAGTTTTTGAATTAGTGTCAAGTTGAAAATGTAACTTCAACCTTAGCACGGGTTAACCCGCTGGAGGGTATAAACCAGAATAAATGTATACAAAATCATTTAAAAGAAATGTGGGGAGTAGCAATTCTTAATACACACTGTTGAAATGCTTTCGCTTTGTTTACAAAAGGACATTGTCTGTGAGCGCTAGCAATAAACGAATATTTACTGCTTGGTCTTGTAGCCTTATTTGATGTTGCTTTGTGAAAAATCGTTTAATAATACCAGACGCATTTCATGTAATTGTACACTAAGCATTCAGTTGAAAAGATATTGCTTTGTGCTTTAAAACCTTCACGTCACGTGTTTATCTCGGTTTTCCTTTTATTGGTGTTGTACGTGGATGCTGAACATTCATAATAAACATTATTGGTCCCAGAAAAATCCGCACTCGTTCCGTGAGGTATGCGACCAATATGAATACGTGATGTGGCATTAGGAAGGCCACATTATCTAACCCCGGGTAAACTGAACGAGGTAGTTTATGTCGACTTTCTCTGCAAAACGTTTTATTGTTCACTTCCTTAAGGAAATCGACTGGAAAAAGGCGTTCCGGACAAAAGCTGCTTCTTAACAGAAATGTAAGACAGCCAAAACTGTGGACACAAGTAATTTCTAAAATTAAAATTCACCTGTCTTCTTCGTCAGTGATGAGAGTCATTTGTTGTTTCTCACAGACGGTGCAGACAGAAAGCTCTGAAATGTACATAGGATTTTTAATTTTATATATGTAGAACAATGGTTTCTTCTCTTTATTTGGTGGTAGCTGTTTCTTTATCCAAGACTAACACAACGACACTCTACTTGATCCAGGTTCCCATTAAAAGTATTTGGGCCATTTTCAAGGCGTCGTTCTGGCATCGTTCTCGCAAGAATAGCAGCTAAAGTCTAACAATAATTTTTTTTTTCCAAAATCCGATGAACGGATCACCAACACTCACAATCCAAAGCAGAAGATCATGTTGACGTTTCAGGAATAGTGTAGCTTGCCATCTTGGAATTGTTCTGTTCTCTGTATGCTGACACATGCCTTTTATTTGCTTTTTTTCATGAAAGTGAATGTTATTATGGTAATTTTTGGTAATTTCTTGATTCGCATGTTGAACATTCAAATGTCTTTGTGAAGTGCATAGGGACGTAACTAATAAATTCAACATGTGATTGTTGGTGATCCGTTCATCGGAATTTGGATTTTTTTTTTCTGTTCGGAATTCCATGCTGAACAAGTCCTCAATTGGAATTTTTCGTGTATCTGTGTCTTAATTTGCATATTTGCAATAATGAAAAATGTACCATGGGATAGGCCACCCACAACTTCTTATTCATTGGATTCATCAAAATTGACATAGCTGCTTCGGTTACAAAAATAAAACCGGGGCTCATTTTTGTATTCACCCTGTATATTATAGTTAGTGACAGTTAGTTATATTATATATTATAAATTTGGGTGTCTTTAAGACACCTTGTGACAGCATGGCTGTCCAGGTGTCTGCGATAGCCCAACTAGTAGAGACGTCGGCCATGACAGCCGGTTCCTTGTTCGAAGCCAGGTCGCAGAATTTTTTCTTCCATTTTTCGGTAGAAAAAATTTTATCGTATATTTGGAGGTTCATCTCCATTTTATAATTATTAATTAGTGTTAACGACATCTGCACAGGTGACGAAACATGGAACTATCATTACAGCCCAGAACAATCCAAACAATGGCTCGCCAAAGGGCAAGGACCACCGCAAAAATGCATATGTTCTCGGAGTGCTGGGAAGTTGATGGTTGGTTTGGTTTGTTTGGTATTAACGTCCTTTTCAACTGCCATGGTCATTTCAGGACGGCGTTATAGGGGCCGCAAATTTTGCCTCGCAAGGGTTCTTTAACGTGCAGCCGGCAAACGACTACACGGGACCAACGGCTTTACTTCCCTTCCGAAGGAAGTGCGTGATCTCAGGATTTACCACTGAAAAATCCTCGTCGTCCTCGGCCGGGATCGAACCCGCGTACTCGGGCATCAGAGGCGATCACGCAACCTGCTGAGCCACCGAGGCCGATGGAAGTTGATGGTGGCAACTTACTTCTGTTCCAGTAGCCATGTGTGCACTGTTGTACTAGAAAACAAAAAAAAAACGGTTATAGCAACACCGCCTAAAAAGAAGCCTGCGCAAGGAAACGTCATGCATTTATCATATGTCATACTATGTTCAAAGTGGTATGTGGCATATGTGCCAAGATTTTTATAAAAATAGAAGGAGAAGCGTCCGAAGGCCGGAACAAGAAGTTTGTTGTGGCATCATGATAACGCCCTTTCACATGCCGTCGTTAAGACAACGAAAATCGGGTAAATATATTGACGAATCTCCTCTATTCTCCAGACTTGACACCTTGCGACTTCTTTTTGTTCCCCACAATCAAGAGATAGTTCAGGGGGCTACTTTTGGAGCTCACTGCTCAGGACTAGCAAAATTACACGTCCGACTGTCCAGAGGATTAAACTTTGTATAGAGGAAGAGTACATCGAAAAGTGCCCCTCTTATTTGAACATATTGTATCAATTTGCTTAATATCATGGATTTTGAGATACAATTTAATTTTATTATTTACATGTGCAAATACCACCATATGCTTAAAACTTCTTTCTTTATCCACCTTTCTAATGGTGGATGAATAACTGCAGTTACTATTATTAATTTTGTTCGAACTGAATCATTTGTTATGAAAATTATGCAAGCACGGACAGGATGTCTGGTTGGTGTGAACGTAGTCATAACGACATTAGTCGCACAACAACTAAAAACCTATATATTTTTTAAACAACATAGCCGATATCTGGCACAATATGAACAAGTAATATAATACAAATAAAAGAAACTCTTGCTGATTGGCCTGTACAAATTACATAATTTAGACAATAATATCTCTCCTATTAATTTTTTAAATTGCCGTGTGGCACCCATAAACACTTGTAGATATATAGATTAAAATGTACCTCATCATGAACAACTTTCTTTTATAAGGGGTTTAATTTTAAAAGTAATAGAACTTGCCTAGAAAAATTTCTTTCTTTCATAATAATAAAGCGCTGTTTTTTTCTCCATGTTGGAAACAACAACATTAGAAATTATAAGAGAAAAACATATGATGAAAAATATTATACAAATATAAATAAAATAAGCTCTTCATAAATAGGCCAATTTCCTCTATTGATGACGAACATCTGAAACTTATTTTTTCAAACATTTTTCCTTATTCGATGATTGCTCATTTGGCAATAATTCAAAACGAATTAATCAATAACAACAAAAGTAGTATGTTTTAACTTGATTTTCTTTATTTTCTCGTAATAGAATATACGTATAATATAATAAGTATTTCATAAATAAAGTAGATAATTTTAAAAATACCTTTCTGAAGATATTCTAATATTTTTTTTTCAAATTACATGATATAAAGAAAACTGACAATAAGGTATAAAATTCAGGTTAACAAAAACATTAATTTTTTGGGAATCGAATTGACAACGAGGAAAACCTGTCTTTAAATAAGCTGAATATCTTTTCCTCGACTGATCCATTTAAACAACGGCTTAGCATAATGTACATACTCTTTTGAAAAGTATTTAAATCCCCACATGTTTAAGAATGATTGAATTCGTTTTAGATTTTAGCATAATTTTACTGATTTTTTTTTCAGTTTTTAGATTGATTTTTGTAAAATGAAGACAAACACAGCAATTTCATTATTTCTGGTCATTATGATGGCTTCTATAGTCAGTACAAAGTCTATCAACAAGCTTATCAGCAAACGAGGTAAGATGGTTTAGTAAGTACTAAATAGAAAATAGTCTTTTTTTGAAATAGCAATAATTTTAACGATGCAAATTAACCTTTTCTTCACATACGTTAACATTATATCAAATTTGAAATACAGGGCGTCCCAAAAATCTGCCTCATAGGGAATATTGAATTGTTCCAGATGTAGAATACACATAGTTGAATAAGTATGATATACCTTCCACGTTCCATTGCAGATCTCCAAAACAACATTCGTGCTGCATGCTACGCTTTCACACCAACAATGTTACCCAATGTACAACGAGCCTTCCACGCTCTTATTAATACAGTACTGCAATGGTCAAGAGCGGCGTCAATTTAAACATTTGATGCGGAATGTATTCCTACCTGAAACAAAGAATATAATATCTCTATATTACGCTCGTTCCTATGAAACCGGACTTTCGGGACTTTCTATGTTTAACTTTTGGACTCATGGATAAAAACGCTTAACCAATAATAATTTTAATATAATGATAATCTGAATTTCTTATCTCCTTTTTTTAGATTATGGCGGTTGTACAGTAAGTGAATTTTACTTTAAATAGTCTTCCAATAATTTAAGCATACTTAATCTAAATCATAAGGGAATCCATATTTTTGCAATTATTCTGAATATTCAGAGTAAATATTTAATAAAACTGGACTGTAATCGCGATATGGTACTATCTTTTTTAGTTAGTATGCAAGCCCAATGTTTTACCTTATATCAATTTATTGAGCGATAAAAGACAGCATGGAGATCACTCAGATATTTCAGTTTTTCTAACATGAAATATTTTCTTCATCTGGTTGTAGTTTAAACCGTAGAGATTAATTTTTAATTATACATTTTTGTATAAAATATTGTCTGTTGTGTTTTCCGTCTTTCAGGACGATATGTGTGGACCTGGTCGAGTGTGTGCACAACCTTGGCAGTTTGTGTGTGTTACTAGCCCATGCTGCATCAGCGAAGGAAAATGATATGCAGATCGCTTTTATCTTCCTTTCATAGGACAATGGCGAAAGAAAATAAATAAAAGCTTAAATTGTGTCTATCGACGAACACTTTTTGTAATTAATTATATATTAATCAATAAAGGTCAAATAACTTGCAGTTATTATCAGTTCTGTATTTTTCTTGGCGTTAATCACAAGATACACAAATTAAGAAATCATAATTATAAAATCAATTAAGAATTATTATAAATTTTTAAAATCAAAGAAGTCTTGGATTTTCTTAGCTCCATCGCCTTTTGAAAGTTCTTAGGGATCAATGAAAACAAGTTACAGAGGGCCAGAAAAGGTGGAAAACCCCTTTCGCCACCATCGAGTATTGTCAATCTGGTAGCCATGCATCTCAGGAGGCTGGAACGCAGAACATCAAGATCAATTCGGTACCACTCCTGTCGATACGCTATCCAAAGACCCTCCACTGGTCGCGGTCATCTCTTTCGAGGGCCCATTTATGTAGGCCAAAGCCACACAAATCCATTATCGATGCGTCCGGCGACTTGACAGGTATATCGCTGAATGGAATGGAGATTTGACGCGTTAGTGAGATCTAAGTATCTTCTTGATGCGTTCCAGGCGAGTTGACGCGGTAGTGAGACTCGACGCTTTGTCTTGGTGCTGCCATATCTTGTTTATCTCTGTACCGTACTAATCGGAGATATCACGGATAAATATGGGTTTTAGAAAGTTAGTTTTATAGTACATGGCATTGACTTGGGCTTTGATGATGTGTAAAGTTAACTTGGAATCATGAAACCTTTTGAAAATGTCTCCTTGTATTCCCGGTACCATTTTCGGAAGTCCTTAGAATCCTTTGGGCGGTAAAAAAATGTCTCAGCTCTTTTTGCAGTCACTTAAATAACCATAGGCTTATCTAGTGTGACCACGTATTTTCACTTTTCACCGCCAGATATCGTTCATACAGTTTACTGCAATTGGTCCATCGCTCTTGAACATGGAGCGGAAACAACCTAAGCACGTGGCTGTTGTTTCACTTCTCCATTATAAATCACGATTGATAATCGTGTTTACCGTTTACTACCCTCTGTGCAATGATCCGTTGTGTTGGTGGCTTACATACGGCTATGGGAGCCCGAACCTTTTGCCAGGACTAGTTGATGGTCACCGATTTCTTTTTGCTCTGGCGCCGCTTCTGGTTTTGTCAATGTTACTGCAGTACGCTTGATACCCCTTTCTTGGAAACTACGAAGCTCGTTTCTTGCATGCTTTCATAATTTCGGAATAGCTGAATTTGAGGTCGGAAAGGGCTTTTATGTAGCCCTCCCAATACATGTCATTTTTCAGTGGCATAACTCAAAGTTTTTAGTTCGCTGTTCGAATATTCACTATTTTAATATAACCTCTGCCCTAACGATGCTCCACAAGAAATGACCGCGCGCGCTACATTTAATTATACTGACTGTTACCATAAATCTCTAGCAATCCTGTGTATTAGGTTTTACTGGATTATTAAATTAATTAAAGCTAATTTTAGTATAAAGATTTCTTAAATTGGCTTAGAAAGTATCTTATTCTACTGTGTAGTCACCTTTCTTTAAACGCTTCTAGTCATCTTATCAAGTTAGAAAAAAAAAATGACTGTAGGCATTTCTGGAGCCAAAATTGCACCACATTCGTGAATTTTTCATCATTAGAAATTTCTTGCCGCGGAAGTGCACGTTCATAGACCCAAAGAGATGATAATCTGACGAAGTTAAGTACGGACGATAAGACAGATCGAATTTTAGGAATTCAATTGTCAGAGTCGTGTAAATAGCTGACAATTCGCCTTCCCTTTGTAAATCTCCAGACCCATTCGTACACATTAAATCGGCCTAAAAACTGCCTCCATAATTAGCCATCCATCTGCGATAAATTTTTCAGATAAATCGAACATAAAAAATGTTTAACAACTCGCTGTTCCTTGATGTAAATATTACGATTGCGCGGATAGTAGGCTGTCAACAAGATCATGTAATAGTTTTTCGGAGAATTCCTTTGTGAAATCATCCAGCAAATTTCAGTGAAGTTTCCTTTATGTCAAATCGTCCTTTGTAATGGCCCTCTTTCATACTTTCAAAATGATTGATTTGTTTATCAAGCGAGGTTTATCATTTCTCTTTAAAATAATTCATGGTTTCCAAACAAATTTTATATAGGGTGATGCAAAATCAGGAAAAACTTTTAAAACTTAATAAGGCGCACATGAATTATTGAGTTTTAAAGTTTTTCCTGACTTTTAGATCGCCATGTACTTCAAGCAACAAGTTATTAGCTGACAGTAGGCGGTTTCACGCTTTGAAATGGACTGAAAAAACGGTTTAAAAATAAACCGTTTAAATGGGTAAAATCATGGATGAAGAATAACCGTTATTCTTCATCCATGGTAAAACCGTGAACCCAAGGTTGTAAAAAAAGAAGGTGGCCTCTATCGGCCGATTTCTCTCAAAAGCACTCTCATTGCCTTCTGGGATTGTGATGTCACCTGGAAGGTTGGCAGCAGGCGATTCGCCCCTTTTAACATAACAAAGCTGAAATGGTTGGAGTTCCATGTGCTTTTGCTAATAATAAACGCAATTATTTATTATTTTTAGTCCAATATTATAATATAAAGTGGATTTATTATATTTCCATGCATTTATTCTTCTCATGGCAATAGATACGAGCAAAATTTCATTAAATGAGCAAACCCCCCACCCCTTCTTATAATGAAAAAGAGCACACTCGTAACGAGCAGGAGAATTCCTGAGCAGATGTGCTCTTGATGGGAGTGTTAAAACGCAAAAATCCAACAGATTACACTACGAGAAAATCGAAAGTTAAGAGAAAATTTGAAACCTGAGAGAGAAGTTTAGAAAATAAAGTATACATAAGACTCTTCGCTTTCATCTTCACCTCCTTCACTTGTACCAAGCAATTGAAACTGTTCAGTGGCTTCAGATTCATTTGAAGACTATATAAACCACGTTGGGAAAAACGACGAGGTGAGATACGATTTCACTCTCAAATTGTAATTTGAACAAAACGAACATGTTCGGTCAGACTCAAACAGAAAGTAATTGGGTATGTAGGGATTACTTTTTTTCTTCCTATCATATTTTTATAACCTTACAAGCAATGGCAGATGTTTTAATGGTGTACTAGCATTTAATGCTAAATGATTGAATACAGTAACAGGTTAATCGTTAAAGAATTGCTTTGACGAGGTGGCGTCGCTGTTGCAGTATTTGCTTTTGTACTTCAGTGCTAAATGTATATAAATAGATTTTTTATTTGCAATCTCTAAATTTTAAACACATATTATTCCAATAAAATATTTATATAAAACCTTGGCATGGTTTTTTTTTTCATTTTTATTGGTGATAGATAGTAAAAATAGGCTGGAAAATAAGGTTCCCCCCGCTATTCCCTTTTGTTTTCTATGGCGTTCGTCTGCTCCAACCTTCCAGTTGACGTCACACGTCAGCAGCCAATGACCATCGATCACCCCGATAGAGGCCACCTTCTCTTTAACATCTTTGGATAGAGGCCACCTTCTTTTTAACAACCTTGCCGTGAACCGTGGTTTAAGCTTTACGATTTTAAACGGTTTATTTCTTTTCGGAAATTTGACTGCAGAGGGAGCTGGTTGTTATAATCATGGCCACGGAATAACTAATACATGGCAGCCTCCTTGAGTGTAGTGTACATGTGTGATTACAACTACATTACATGTTTTAACAATTTGATTTTTTTAACGACATGATTTACTTTACCTGATATTTGCCTAAATATGGAAATCCAACAATATAATTCGCAATTGTGAGCTCTTCATCCAAATCCCAAGCTTTGATCCGACGCCGCTTCGACGAAGCGTGGTCAGCCATGTTTTTTTTTTCTCAAAAAACGAGATGTTGCAAAAAAACGAAGGAAACGAACAGAAAAAACGACGTTGGTGTCGTTTCCGTTTTTCCTGTTTTTTCCCGATCGTTTAAACAAAAACGGTTTTTTTTTCTGAAATAAACGGGTTTTAAACCGTTTTTTTCGAAGCGTGAAACCGCCTAGTGTTGATTAGATAACTTGTCTTCCAAAAACAATTGCCTGACATCGTCTTCTCTTGATTTTTAATTGTAGATTGTCTAAATTTTATTTTGTATTTTATTTTTTGCTAGATAAATATTTAAATAAAAATTTAAAATTTTTAACCAAAAATCCTAAAATATGACTTCTTTGAGACATATGATTTTTAAGTCCTTCTTTTAAATTTTTTAATTTTTTTGTTTAAGAAGTAAAAATATTATTCATCATCGTAATTATAGGACCGATAGATATTTATGTTTTCGCAATACGCGTCCGTCTGTCCATCTGTTGGTGCTCTAGCGTTTGAAAATTTTCGACTTCCATTTTCGCCAATCGATAATTTAGTCAAAACGACAGCTTGAGTTCGTTCTTGAACAAAATTGGGAACTACCTCCGGTTCAAAAGGTCTGAAAACGCACATACGCACCGGATGAACTCGAGCTATCGTTTTCAGCAAGCTAAGATGTTACCTTAGACACCTGTGCCGCTTTGCTTTTAATTGGATCAGTAGCGCCAACTGTATAACTAAACGGGTACTACTTTCTGGACTGCCCTCGTACTTACATTTTCATTTATCATTACAATATCTCATCTGTATTGATACATTGTAGAATGAAGAATGCCCAAAAGACAAGTAGCGCACCACTGGAAATAATATGCATTAGAGCTCCTTGCTGTGTTTATCCACCACCAAAAATATTCCTCCGTCTTTTATACTTTAAAATGGTTTTGTTATTTCACATTTAATCAATAAAATATATAGTATGAGCCCATGAAGTTTATAGTTTTCAGTTTTTTCTGTGAACTTGCTTATTTCTTGCACTGAAGATGACGATGTAGTCACAGAAATTTACATAGTTATTAAGTACCGAAAGGTGCTTTATGCTATCAGTGTGGGGAAACGTGTCTGTCTGTCTGTCTGTCTGTCTGTCTGTAACTCTAACTCCTCCAAGGCTATGAAAGATTTTCAAAATCTGTTTTCGTCAGTCGTTGAGTATGGTCCATGGCACGAACCAATCGCAAATATCTAAATCGGTTCAATAGCACAAACGATACCTTCACGACCCCACCTAGCAATTTTCAATGGGAAGATATATTAAGTAATACCGTATATCAAACAAATCGTAATGACGAGATAGCAGCGGATATTAATTACTATTTTCGCCAAATGATAAATAAGGTTCCGGGAATGAACCATTTTGAAAATGGTTGTAATCGAAAGAATGGTACGTGCTCTAATGGTATCCTTACGACACCCTCAAAAATTTTCAATAAGATATGGCAAGTAATATAATAAACAAATTGGAATGATGTGTCATGAATGAATATAACGTAAAATTAATGATAGCCGTAATTGGTTTCAAGGAACCTGGTTTAGTGTGTGACGAATATATTCGCCACAGTGAAGATTATTATAAAATCTTCACTTTGACTAATATTTAAGACTGTTTTGAATAACAGAATCAATGGGTAGGGTAAAAACTGGGTATTTACAGGGTCTGGAATAATTTATTTTATTGAATAAATCGGGGAATAATCATAAAATTGCTCATTTTTCGAATTCTGCTTTGTTTTAGCTTTTTCCAATTACCTTGTTAACATTTGGTAAGCTCTCTTGATTGTTTCCCACGAGAACAGAAAGGGAGGATGTGTAACTCACGCTGTTGCTTGGCAAGCAAGCGTTCGCCGAGTATAACCACAGACCGTTAAAGAATATTAACGGTCTTTCTTTAACGGTCTCTGAGTATAACACGTGAGTGTTTCAAAATTAATATTAACCAATAGAATTTTCGGAAGGAACGCAAGGTGAATCAAAAAAGGTGATTTGAACAACTAAAAAGAGAAAAAACGAAAATTATTAATCTGAAAAGAAAAGTGAAAAAGGTGGTTTTAAAAAAAGACGTAGAAGGGTGAGTGTGTCTTGGTGTGTGTGTCAAGCAGGAGCTAAGTAAATAAAAACAAGGTTTATTCTTGGGTATCATATACATACAAGCAGATATGTACCCGTGACAGAAACGCAAAACGAACTCCGAAGAAGACCGGGAGCTGATCTTGTCTAGCCTGCGATAACGTATACCTTCGCAGGACAGCGAGGTTGGGCGGCCCACGACTGAGCGGAGCGACCGTTGGAACTTGTACGGGGGTTTGGAGCATGTTGCGCAGAGCGAGCGTCGGCGGCGGGATGAGCAAAGCTACTACACTGAGCAAAGCAGCAAACCTCGAATGATTGGAACATTCACGTTTCAACGACTCAGCGGACTGTCTCTATAACAAGACACCCGGGACGACAACACTGCGTGTGAAACAAAGGTTTTGTGACAACGTTGAGCTGACAATCTACAAACACCGTGCAACGAAAATAACAGTTAAGTGTGTATCCATTTATGGGCCCTCGCGTTATTGATTCGATTGACTAGAACAGTAACTGTGACTTAGTGGGATTTGAGTGCTTTTAGAACTTAACTTTAAATTGTGTTTTTTATTGCTATTCACTTTTGAATTATACTATATTCCTTACTAACACTAATTTCTTTTGATTTATCGTTATTTGAACACTTATCCATTGCATACAGTTTGTCTTTTTTTTGAAACAAAGAAGTTGTCATTAAATGAGCAATAGTAAAAAGGAGGGGGAGTGTTAAACATAGAAATTGATAAATAATGATTATATACCGTATAATAGTCTCGCGTTTATGTTTCATGTATTTTACGCTTTCGTAGAAAATTACATATCTGCCAATTATTAGAGTAATATATGATGGGAAGGAATTTGAATTATATTTTATTCTGTTTGGAACTGTATGCTTCATAAAGAAATTTTATTATTTCGTGCAGGAATGGGCCGATTTATTCATTGAATACTGATATTTCCTTATATAAGGTGAGGCCGGAAAGTTCGGTGAATGACTCGGATAAACAAACAGGGACAGGTATTTCAGAGATGATACTTTACCGCCTTTCAAAGTAAGCCCCCATGGTGAAGGTACACTTTCGACATCGTTCGTTGCATTGTGTGAAAAAAATCCTGTTTCGGTACTGCTTGAGGTTCCCTCGTCACAGCCGTTTGAATACCCGGAACGTCGAGAAATCTGTGGTTCTTTAGAAGGTCACGACATGTTCGATATTGCGCGATGTAGTGCTGGTGGTCGGCCTTCCACATCATGGTTCATCTTCGAGGGTTTCTCATCCTTCACGTAAACATTTAAACCAACACTCATACACATATTTTTGAGTCACATCATCTTCAGCGTGCACTGTCTTTAATATTTCGTGTGTTTTCTTTGCAGTTTTACCCAATTTAAAATAGAATTTCATATTGATTGTCTGCCGCATGAGCGTACACCTGTCAACGATGGTGAAGGCACGTTTGGCTGAGATACAGAAGAGCGCCTTGCGCATGCGCCGCGAGTCGGGCATTTTCCATTATAACTTTAAGGGGTGATTAAGCAAACTTACCGGTCTCACCTTGTATGTATAATAATCATTAGTTAAGATTCACTTTGGTTATGAATATAATTTAACATTTATTTACTGATCATCTATCTACATTTGAATAAAACAACTTCTGGGTCCTTGTTTGTTAATAAGAATTATAGAAAACGTTTGAAGTTATTAATAACGATAAGCCTCTTATAAAATCTAAAAAACTGTCTTTAAAACTATTACTGTATAATGATATATCATTTAATATTATAATGCAGAAGTGCGCGGTAAGTTGACATCAATGGAAGCCACTTGATTATCTGCTCCTTCGAAATTTTGATTGATCGGATGATTGTACTGGCGTGATCAGAAGACTGCATTAGCATTTAATTCATTGTTCCAAGTATTCTTATATTCATGTTCTTAAGAAAATTGGGGTATCTATAATGTTTTCATCATCTGATGCTGAATAAAAGGTAACAATTGACATTCGGAATCCGAATACATAATTCATGTGTACAGTTATCTCAACCGAAGGCTCTAATTAACGTAGTAAAATAAACCTCAAAAACTAAAAAACCCGTTCTAGCTTGTATGACATCTTGCACACATTCCTCTCGAATTTGGACTACTATTTACTATCGTTAACTAAAATAAGATTAAGAATTCATCTGAGAAGACCACAAGAAAAGTTTTCAGTCATCTAGAGCCAGTGTTTGTAGCACTTAGCCCATGAGAATCGTGCGCTTTGGTAGGTAAGCGGATCTAAACATCTATGCGATTCTTCCTTGGTGTATGTTCTGAAAGAGATTGGTGCAGGCGGTCATTGAAGTTTAGGTGCAATTATTGTCTACTTGCAAAGCAGTTAGTTGAGTGTGCGTGTGATACCCCTTGATAACAACTGAATCTAAGGTTCTAAAGAGGCCCAACCTCAAAAATTACATTTTTGGGGAAAATCCATCTCTTCCTATTTGATCTCAAATGTTGTTTCTTTTATTCAGAGACTCGTTAAGACTGTTCTGTCATTGCTCTTGTTGTGCTTCAGATTCGTTAATACGACACTTAGATAGGATTAGCCTCACATCATACAAAATGTATCGATGTTTCAGATTCATTTATACGCTTTTTTTCTTTTTCTGTTTCGAGTCCCTTATCCGCTTTCTTTTCACTTTCATGTCTGCTGCGATTCTTCATTTACTATCACCTCTATCCCTTCGAATAATCTCCCAATATTCTCGTTAAAGATTCCATGGATCTCCAACGAACTCTATCTGGGCGGACATTTGGTTAAAAATGCACTGAACTTACAATTGACATGTTTATACATTCGATTCAATTGTCATATTTAAATAATAAATAAACCAAGCTAAGAATTTTAACATTAATAATAAGTTTTTAATAAATTCATAAAAATAAAACATTTATTAAGGTTAATAAATAAATAAATTTTTATATAGACTATATCGACTTAGAAGCTGCACTTTTTCTAATCTCAGATATATTTTTCATCATTTTTATGCTTCTTATTATGATTAATTGTACAATACTCATTTCCAAAAAAGTTGGGACAGTCCAACATATAAGAAGAACTCCAACACATTTGTTTGGATTATTGTATTGCCGTTTATTTCAACGCATTACAATACATAAACGATGAATTAGGCATGGGATCACATATCTTATATGCTTAAAGAAAGATACAGGTGGTTTTCCTGTTTGGCACGTGCAACACACTCCCAAAAAAGTTGGGACAGCACGGCGTTTACCACGGTGTGGCGTCACCTCTCCTCTTAATGACACACTGTAATCTTCTGGGCATCGATGACACCAATCTTTCTAACACCGTAACCGGAATTCTGTCCCATTCCTGTTGGCTATAGGTTTTCAGCTGTTCAACTGTCCGGGGTCGTCGCTGTCGTAGTTTTCGTTTAATAATACGCCAAACGTTTTCTATAGGCGACAGATCCGGGCTGCAAGGGGGCAAATCCAACATACGAATGCGCTGCCGACGTAGCCATGCAGAAGTTATGCGCGCTGCATGCGGTCTGGCGTTGTCTTGTTGAAATATACACTGACGTCGTCCAAACAGGCGCCTCTTAGATGGCACCATAGCTTGTTCCAGGATCTGTATATACGCTTCAGCATTGACGGTGCCCTTGCAGATGTGCAAGTCTCCCATTCCATGGCCACTAATACAGCCCCAGACCATGACAGACGGTGGTTTCTGTACCGAACGCCTGTAGCACGCGGGAGTATACTTTTCGTCTTTGGTCCGGAGTGTACGGCGTCCATTATTTCCGTAAACAATCGTAAAGGTTGATTCATCGGACCACAATATGTTCTTCCAGCGTGCTTGGGACCAATTGCGATGGGCTCGAGCCCATATCAGACGGCGACGTTGCTGTCGTTTGTTGATGTATGGCTTCCGTTGTGCACAGTATAACTTAAGTTTGCATTTGTGGATGCACCGGCGTACAGTATTCAACGATAATGGCTTCCCGAAGAAATCGCGGGCCCACGTGGCTATGTCCGTAATCGCAGCATTCCTATGCGTGACGCAGTGACGTCGGAGGATCCGAACAGCTCGAGCATTCAGAATAAGTTTTCTACCTTGGCCTTTCCGAACTGTGATCTCACCACTATCTCGGTAGCGCTTGATAATATTATGTACTGTAGATGATGACAGGTTAAATCTTCTGGCTATTGCACGCTGAGAAACGTTGTTTGTGAATTCTTGAATGATTCGAACACGAAGATCTTCGCTAACTGGCTTGCCTCGACCTATCGTTCCGAATAAGTTACCTGAACGACGGATGGCAACTGTTATTTATACGGAATGTAGTACGACGTCATCATTCTAGATTATTCCCGAACAATTCGGAAGGTTCCACTACTAACGGCGCTTTCTACAACGTATGTCCCTACTATTTTGGAACGTGTTGCAACACCCCCATTCAAAATGAACGTCCCGGCCACGATACAAAATGTTTTGGTGCACACAGTATATTTATGTCATTTCATAAACGTATCTGCTATTTTGTATTCGCGAGAAAGTTTTGTTACATCATCCCTTTTTGTTTTTTCTATATATTTTGCCCTGTCCCAACTTTTTTGGAAATGAGTATTGTATTTGTTTGACGATATTGAGAGTATGGGTGTCTTTATCTCCAGCAAAACACTAAGATTTATCAAAGGGTCCACAAATTTGTGAGAACCACATTATTAACAACTGCCCGTCCCTTATTAATTATAATGTGTTAATTATTATCGCCTATACTAACTTTATAGAAACTTCATCATTCAAAATATATCACTTTTCTACAATCAAATCTGGAAAAAAACCCTTGGAACAATGCACTCAGGGTGCCCTGCATCGCAAATTTCCGCTGCAGGTTGCTGGAATACAGAACACCAAGATTAATTCGTAACCACTCCTGTTGACACTCTGTCCAAAGATCCTGCATTCTTTGCAGTTGTCTCTTTCCAAGGCCCGTTTAAATAGACCAAAGCCTCAAAGTACGGGCATGTCGCTCAATGGAATGGAGTGGATTCCATACCTTCTTGCATGCGTTCCAGGAACAGGCGTGTTGACGCGGCAGCCTTGTCTTCGTGCAGCCATACATTGCTTGATCTAGTACAGAGGGTAGATTATCGCGAAGCGGCACCTACTCCTACGAGGGAGTTTTGCGCCATCCCAGTAAATAACGACTGCTACGAGATGACAGTAGCAGCCGGGACCGAAGGCTTAACGTGCCCTCCGAAGCATGGGGGGTTTCATGATGGAAGAGCTGCTGGCGGACAAACAAACCAGTGGCTGTCACCAACTGCTGGAAAACCAGCACTGGTCACTCAGCAAATGGGTCAGACTAAAGTCCCCCAACAGCCGTGCCCCAAATAGCTGTCCCGCCAGCAGTGGTCCTCAAGCCCTGGCCGTCACCCAGCCAGCAGCTGGCCGCGCCTGAAGTTGCTGAACTCCATCGATTAGCAAGCCAACCGACGAAACAACCAGGCCACGGCCACCCCCGCTTACCTCTGTACGTACAAACCGGGGATGTCACAGCTAAATATGAGGGTTAGAACATTAGTCTGATAGTATAAGGCGTTGACTTTGGCCTTTGATTCAGTTCTGTGTAAAGTTAACTTACCGTTGTAGCTATTTGGAACCTTTTAAAAATGTTTCCTTTCCATTCTCGATAGCATATTCTGAAGTCCTAAAACCTCTTGGGCGGTAAAAAATGGCTCTGCTCTTGTTGCAGTCGCTTAAATAAACATACGCCTCTTCTAGTGTGACCACGTATTTCTACTTTTCTTCCGCCATATCATCATGGCTTGCTTTGATTTTCTATGATTATTCCAAAGGCTTAGAAATATCGCATTGTTTTGAAACTTTACAACAGACATTTCCTGGCAGAGCTCCGGGTAAAGCCTCCCTTTATTCCTGGTAATGAGAGTGTAGGAGGTGAAGACGGTCATTTGAAGATGAACCTCGCAGTGCACGGCAAGCCGATGTAGTTATGCCGAAGAGAATCCTTGCTGTGTCGAATATGATCGCGAATAACAATCAGGTAATCTATTCCCTAATTAAAGCAAGCTTGGACTTCGGTTCATCTGCGATTAAAGGAATCTCGCGTAACCACTTGCAATTTGGAAAGGTATCTTCACGATGAATCGCTCGTTTGTTGACCCAAGAGTAGAAAGCAGTCCGAATGCAGTGCTACGAAGAAATGATCGAAAGGTTCAACAACGGGACATCAAAACGTGTCAATGACATCTGCACAGGTAACGAAACATGGATCTATTATTACGACCCCGAACATTCCAAACAATAGCTCCCCAAAGGGCAAGGACTACCACAGAAATGCAAACGTTCTCGGAGTGCTGGGATCGTGGCAACTTTCTTCTGTTCCACTGTCCAAGATGTTCTGTTTTATATTCCTTGTTTTAATTTTAATTTAGTATTTCAAATTTTATCTTGCTTTAAGCAATTGCATAAAGCTGAGAGTAATTTTGATTGTTTTTATAATACAGTAAAACCTCGTTACAACGTACTTCAAGGGACCTGGAAATTTGTACGTTATTCTGAGGTGTACGATATACTGAAACTGGAGGGGGGGAGGGGGGGCTTGTGAAAAATGCATATATTCATAGAAAAACATAAGAATACATGAATGCATTTTATTTTATTCAATACAAATACACTATAGGATATACAATATGTAGTGAAATGTTGGAATGAAAAATTCCGTGACTTTTCCCGGTTATATTTCCGTACCTATCCCGATCGCTAGTCACCCTGTTACATGCACATAAA
Organism: Rhysida immarginata; assembly: GCA_023313115.1. NCBI lineage: Eukaryota > Metazoa > Arthropoda > Chilopoda > Scolopendromorpha > Scolopendridae > Rhysida > Rhysida immarginata. The sequence goes on along the minus strand of JAHWFO010005217.1, from coordinate 1,829 downwards.
TTAAACAAACATAAATTAAAATAAACAAACACATAATCTTACCGTATTGAAGATGGCCAATCGTCCGTCAAGTGAAGGTCTCTAATCTAATTGCAGCACAAATTGGATCCCGACTGAGTAGCATGCGACAATCGACAATCGAACATGCTAGATTGAGTAGCATGCAGAGATTTCCGGGTTACTGACCACCAATGAAATGTGAACTCGGCTTAATTAGCCCATTGGCCCAGTTGCAACTTTCGCATGGGCTGCATTGACCAATCAGTGCAAGACATGTGAACGATGTACGTTGTACTGAAGGGATAATTTAACCAAGGGGATGTAAAATTAATACGTTATTCTGAAATGTACGTTAAAGTGAGGTACGTTATTCTGAAACTTTTTAGCATTAAAATACCTACGTTTGGGATAGGGATTTGAAATTCGTACGTTATTCTGAAATGTACGTTAAAGTGAGGTACGTTGTAACGGGGTTTTTCATAATTTCCGCATTTTTTGAGATAGAAGTTGAAATTCGGAATGTAGCTTACTATGGGCCTCTTCACTATTCAGTTTGGTTTTGATTAGCCCACTGGGGTCGGAGTTTCGAGGGTGGAGAGAGGATCAAAAGGTCTACATGTATTTATGCATATAAAGGAGTGAAATTTGGTATTCCTCTAAGTAAGATCTCCGTTATTAAGAAGTTTGGGACAAACTGTTCCATTGGGGTCGGAGCTGCGGGGGTGGCAGTTGCTTGGTCTTTAGAACTATGGCAACATATGGCATGTGATATATCATTCGATCGGAAATTATGAGAAACAAAAAAAAAGATAGAAGTCTTTTACACTTTTTAAATAGTACGTTGGAGAAAGTCAGTTTTTCGATTTAAAAAATTGGGGAGGGGGTTATAGAAGTGATATAAAAGGAAAAAAATAGATGATCTCAGACCTTCCGCTACTTTCTTATACCTTTCTCGGGAGGATTAATTTCTTATTATTAATTTTGTTCAAACTGAATCATTAGTTATGCAAGCACGGACACGACGTCTAACAGGCTGGTGTGAATACAGACTTAACGACATTAGTCGAGCAACAACTAAATCCTATATATTTTCTAAACAACACAGCCGGTATATGAACAAGCAACGAGAAATTAAGCCTCCCGAGGAAGATATAGGAAAGTAGCGGAAGCCCTTAGTTCATATATTTTTACCCCTTCATCTGTATTTTTAACCCCAGTTTTCTTTTATCAAAAAATTGATTTTCTCGAACTTAATATTTAGAAAATATAAAATAACCCTATATTCTTTCCTTTCTTATCATTTACGTTCGAATGATATACGCCATACGTTGCCATAGTTCTAAAGACCAAGTGACTACCCCCCCCCCCGCCCGCCCCAACTCCGACCCGACTGGGACTATTTAGTCCAAACTTAATAGGAATATAGATTTTACCTAGAGGAAATAGGAATATCGAATTTCACTCCTTTACTTACCTAAATATCACGTAGATCACTTAGTCCCCTCTAATTCCCACCCGCGTAATTCTGATCCTAATGGGCCAATCAAAACCAGACTAAACAGTTAAGGTACTTATGCCCATAGTAAGCTACATTCCGAATTTCAACTTTCTACTTCAAAGATGCAGAAATTATGAAGGGACGGACGGACATTGTGAAAACAATAAGTAGCTGCATTCTTCCGCTACTTAATAATACACTTAAAAGAACTGCTTGAAATTGCCGCGTGGCACTCATAAACACCTTGTAGATGTATATATTAAAATATAAATTACGTCATCATGAACATCGTGAACAACATTCTTTTATAAGAGGTTTCATTTTAAATATA
>JAHWFO010005213.1:3741-16257 GCA_023313115.1 Rhysida immarginata | reverse complement strand
TTTTTTTCTTATTTTTTCCCGAATGATCATGACGAGGTTGATTCGTAGGTACAAGCTTATCGTTGAGTTTTGGGACACGTTGTATATGGATCTTGTACACGAAATAAAACGCCTTTGGGGAGTTAACAGAGCACACATTTCTCCTGTCGTTTTTTCTGCCACTGGGGTTATTCCACACTCATTACTCAAAAGCCAGTCGACACTAAATTTAAACCCACAGTTATACGAAAACTTTACAGAAAGCCACAATTCTAAACACATATCACATAAGGAAATTTCTTCACCCAAACATCAATGCTTCCACAAACATGTAATTTTTCTTTTCCTTGCATTTGAGTCCCTTGGGCATGGTCCTCTCTTGGGTCTGGCTCTGGGATTTGGCCTCCGGACTTGATCAGAATTTGGTTTCCCCAAAAGACAATAATAATAATAATAATAATTGTAACAATGATAAGGGAGTACCCGATCAGATAATCTGGAGAGGAAAGTCCCACGTTGTCCCCCAACAGGCAAACTGCCCAAAACGGGGTTAATGAAAAACATAAAAAGTAAAAACATAAATAAAGTAATCAGAATAAAAAGAAAAGAAAGATTAATCAGGAAAAAGAGATACACAATTATCATTAAAAATATCAGTACTTAAAGGATTCATGTTAAAATTATGTATTAATTTATAAGCTGGATCTAGCCTTTGAAGTTTCGTTCTCAGAGTACCCCCAAACACTAACGGTTGATATTTTCTTGTCCCTCTTGGAGCTCTAAATCCAATTAGCTCGAGTGACTGCGGGGAGTATAACTGTCCCCTAATAATCCTCCTCAGTGTATTATGGAATACTCTGTTAATAATATGTAACAAATCAAAAAGTGGGGCCAGGGAGGCTTTGTCGGAAAGATGAAGAGCATTACAAATAAAAAAGTTAAAATTATTAAGTTTGGCTTGAAGATGATCAAATAGTTGGGTTTGGCCAGAGTACCAAATCCAAACTGCATACAGAATTTTAGGTAAAACAGTAGACTTATAAAATTGTACAAAAGTTCTTCGTTTCTTAAAGAAATTAACAAATCTTTTAATAATACCAAGGCGCTTACTTATTTCAGGTATTAGCATTTCGACATGAGCAGTGAAAGTTAATTTCGTACTAAACATGACTCCTAGGTCTTTAATCGTAGATTGTCGCTGAATTATATTGTGAGATATTCTATACTGAAATTCAAAATTCACTACCTTCCTTGAATAAGTTAGACAAAAGGTTTTTGCAGCATTTAAAGAAAGTCCATTGTCTATGGCCCAACGATGGACAGCTTCAAGCTGACGGGCTAAATTATAGCAATCATCCAAATTATGAACAACTGAAAACAACTTTAAATCATCTGCATATAGAAGGAAGTTTACGTGTGTAGTATTAATGTAAAGAATAATATCGGCAATATATAAATTGAATAGAACAGGCCCAAGTGGAGATCCCTAAGGGACCCCACTTCTAATTCTACCAATTGCCTTAGACCCGCTGGAATCCTTAACAACAAAACTTCTGGCGGTGAGTAAAGATGTAAACCAATTCAGTATATTCTTGACTAAACCGACCTTATTAAGTTTATTTATGCTATCAAAAGCCTTACTGAAGTCAAGGTAGAGCGTATCAACTTGATTCTTTTGATCTAAGTTAAATATTAGGTAATGTAGAAAACAAGCCAAATTAGTTTCAGTAGATCGAAATTTTCTGAACTCATGTTGTTCTTGGAGCAGGTATGGATCAATAAAAGACGATAAATAATTTGCTACATAAGTTTCCATTAGCTTGGCCGGAAATGGAACTATTGTTATGGGCCTAAAATCGCTAGGAGCAGAAGGCCTTTTCACTTTAGGTATAGGCACTATGTTGACTTGCTTCCACTCACTCGGATAAACACCGCGCTCAATAGATAAATTAAACAATTTATACAAAGGATAGAGAATTGCAGACAGACAACCCTTAAACAAATAATCAGGGATCCCATTAGTGTGTATTATTCTTGAGGCTGAGGTTTTTATTGCCAATTTCATAATTTCAGAAGGAGAAATAGCTGGGATTTTTAATTTACCATGTATCCGATCCCAATAAGATTGAAAATTGGGATCAGGTGGTGGTAAATGTTCATCCTTGCTCATCGTACTTTCAAAATAAGAAGCTATCTCAACAGCTGAACAGTTAGTCGGTCGGTCGATCTGTACGATATTTACTACTGCCAATCAACCTCTTAGTAACATCCCAAAAGGTAGTAGCCTGCGAGTTTATACCATTTTCTATAGAGTCGTAATACTCTGCAAAGTTTTTGTTATACGCAGTCTTAAAGTTCTTTCTTGCTAGTTTAAACTTGTCATAATCGTCAGGAGACATCGATTGTTTAAATTTCTTATGACTTTCCTGTTTCACAATCCATAATTGGACTGTATCTGGTAATATCCAATTTGGAAATCTTTGTTTTTCCAGTTTAATCGTATGATGTTTAATTAATGGGACATTATTATTAATTATTGATAAAATGCGGTTGACAATAAAACACCAAAGATGATCCACGGACTGAATGGCATCCAAAGCCGACCAGTCAGTAGCTTGAAGATCGTTAAAAATTTGTATAAAATTAGCTCTCTTGAAGTCATGATGATAGGGTATAGATGTTAAACTAGAGTCAGGATAACCAAAGTCAATAACAATGCTTAAAGCAGGATGAAAAGGATCCTCTTTCACAATAGGAGAATGTTTGCGCCGTATGCCAAGCGGGATCGAAGCAAATACCCTGTCGAGTAAATCCTCTCTATGATTGGTGATTGTATTATAATTTGACACTCCAATATGTTCCGACCATATATTGACAAGTCTTCGCCTTGTCATATTGATGTTACTACGGCCTCGACTATGAGCAGTATCTGTATAATTATAATCACCAGTGAAAATAATAGGGCCATTTAAAGTTATCGCAAAATCAGCCAGTTCTTCCAAAAACGTTTGATAAGATCTATTAGCAACAAAAGGGGGGATATAGATTGACCAAATATACAAGTTATTGTTAACAATAGTTCCCTTTCTCATTCTATGCTTTATTGAAAGTTTGACGCCAATGACGTCTATCGATGGAACTGATGATTCGAACGCTAATTGTTGCGAAGTGAACTTTGTGGGCACCGCTATCAAAACTCCACCACCCCTTGCGGCGGATTTACGATCAGCTCTGTAAACAGTGAAGGCTTCATTGAACAACATGCGATCAGTAAAAGTGGAATTAAGCCACGTCTCAGTTAAAGAATAAATATAATTTTGATTTACTGCAGTAAATTTCAGTACACGCGCGATTTTTGTTCTTAAACCACGTACATTTTGGTATAAGATATTAATTGGCTAATATTATAATAATAATGTAACAACGTCAGGGGGAACAATACCCTTCGGAGAAGTCCGGAGTGGAAGGCCTGAGTTGTCCCCCACAGGCTGAGCCCAAAACAGCGTTAATGAATATCACAATAAAAGTAACTAATGGAATAAGACAAAACAAAGCAGAAACCAAGACATTAAAAAAAGAAAAGACACGAACAAGAAAAAAAATAAAAAGACTACCAGGCAAAAAAACCTGCCATTATCAACATCTGCTAGCTTAAAATTATTATTAAGTAAATCGATTACTTTAAAAGCAGGATCATGAATAATAACTTTAGTCCTGAATATACCAAGGAACAGTAGAATTTGATTTCTATTGCTGCTCATAACTCGAAAACCTATTAATTTTATGGTTCTTGGAGAGATGAGATGCCCATGAATAAGCTTTCTCAACGTATTAAGTAACGCATTATTAATTGCTTGCAAAACATCAAATATGGGTATCAGTGAAGTTAAATCTGAGAGATGAAAAACACGAGCAATGAAAGAGCCAAAATTTCGGTGCCTAACTCTCAGATACTCTAGTAACTGGATGTTCCTGAATACCATACTTAAACAGCGTATAAAATCTTTGGTAAAATAGTTGTTCTAAATAATAATATAAAAGTCTTAATCTTAGTAAAGAAATTCGTCAACCGTTTTAGGATACCAAGACGTTTACTGGTTTCTGAAAGTACATAATCTAGATGATCAAAGAAAGTTAATTTTGAATTGAATATCAAACCCAAATCCTTAATTCTATTACAGTGCTGAATTTTATTCTGCTGCAGTGAATAATCATATTCAAAGTCAACAATCTTCCTGGAATACATTCGACAAACAGTTTTTGAGACATTCAGAATAAGCCCATTGTTAATAGCTCAACGAGAAACAGAGTCGCTGCTTGATTCCAATTGCGAACAACTGAAAATAGTTTCAGGTCGTCGGCATATAATAAAAAATTCACATATTTTTTTCCAATATAATCGATGATATCAACTATAAAAAGATTAAAAAGAACCGCGCCAAGAGGGGACCCTTGAGAGACCCCACTTCTTATTCTGCCAACAGGACTGACTCCATTCATGGTCTGACCGCAAAGCTTCTACATACAAGTAAGGAAGTAAACCAACTGAGAAGATTCTCAGACAGGCCAACCTTGTTAAGCTTACTTAGAAGCAATTTGATGTTAATACTTTCAAAGGCCTTGCTGAAGTCGAAATATAACACATCAACTTGGTTCCTTTGATCGATATTTGGGACCAGGTAATGGAGAAAGGCAGCAAGGTTAGTAGACGTTGATCTATTCTTACAAAAACCATGCTGTTCTTGGAGCAAGTACAGATCAATAAACGATGACAAATGAGTGGCTGTATAAGTCTCCGGAATTTTAGCTGGAAATGGTAGAATCATAATTGGTCTATAATTAGACGAGAGTGGTCTTACGGTTTTGGGAACAGGTATCATAATGACTTTCTTCCAATTTGTAGAATAGAATTTATTTTGAGAGATAAATTGAGTAATTTGTGAAAGGGATACAGCAATGCAGGCAAGCAACCCTTAAATACATAGTCTGGAATACCGTTCTGATGCGCCATTCGGCAGGCAGAAATTTTAACTGCAAGATTAGAAACCTCAGATGGAGAGATGCCAGGTAAACGATCCCAATAGGAAGGCAAACTGGAATCGGGAAGTGGAAATCGGCGTCATTACACATAGTATTCTCAAAATGGGATAGCATTTCATTAACCGTGTAGTTACTCGTCCAATGTTTTCTGTTTGGATTCCTCCCCAGCAATTTCTTAGTGGCATCCCAAAAAGTAGCGCCCCGGGAATTAAGACCATTTACGATGGAGTTATAGTATTCTTCGAAATTATGATTAAGGGCATTTTTAAAAACCTTTCTGACTAGTTTATTGTGGTGAAGTGACTTTCTAGCTATTATCACTTCGTCAGCAGTCCTTCCTAAGAAGGGTGCCAACATAAAAATAAAAGGGAGAGGGATCGATTTTGATATGCGTAAAGAGGTTTATTTACAAAATAATAGCAAGATAAATACAAAATACAAATAGATACAAATACAAAGATAAAACAAAGCACATGCAAAATAAGCAGTAAATAACAAGTAGCTGCTTCTAGCTAAATCATCTAATAGACAACTGTATGATCCGGTATCACTTAGCACCAGTCTAAACAAACAACTCCCAATTAACTATCACGTCAAACCTAAACAAGGGACTAGAGAAACCCTGTGTGCATACAGGTTACAAACACGAACCTAAAGTCGTGTCCCCAAAAGCCACAAAAGGGGTTGGATAGTGCAAGGGGATACCAAAGCCAACACACTGGATCCTACACCAGAGGGCTACCAAAAACCCGAACCAAAACGGGACAAATCCACCTCTACGACTAAACCAAGCACCCACCAGGCAACCAAAACAAGTACCCAGCATGCACACTACAAAACCAAACCTTCCCCAAAACAATATAAAAGTTTAGTTACCCACTGTGCTAAGAATACGTTCACATAAAACTGCCTTACAAAATCATCCAATAAAATACAAATAGAAATGGCAGATAAAACAAGATCAAAATTAGTGGCAACCAGAGATGACACAAACTAGCGCATAACTAAGCCAAAGATTCTCCCCACCCAAACAAATAGATCACACCTAAAATAGGGACACAATAACCACACAGTGCAGACTGGTCACTGACATGGCACTTCCGCCATGTAACACAAACAAAAGAGGGCATGGTCGCTGCAGTGGGAACAAAAGCCAAACTACCGGATCCAACATCGGTGTGCCACATAGAACCCAAAATCCAGTCCGTACTAATGGGACTAGCCATTCATAATAACGGGTCTACACACCCACTGCCAACGAGCCACAATATTAATACCCCTTCACAACACCAGTACCAAGAATGCACTGAAACCTAAGATCCCCAAACAATCCCAAAAACATAAGAGGCTGCTTAGCTACCCCATGCGCTAGTAAACAAAATCTACAGAATGCTCCACTATTGATCTATACAAAAAAATAAATACAATCCAACTACAGCAATTCAATGATGCTAGAATCATTAATAACAGTGCTTAATCCAAGTTGGCTAATCCAATCACAGCATAACAAGCTTTTCTAAACTTAAAATTTCATCGCACCTACAATAATACAATCTCATAATCCATTCATAAATTAATCTCCCTAAGCTATTACAAAATCCAAAATCAACTATCAAATAAATAACTTATACTTCGATCTGCTTCTCAATCATAACATTCAAAATACAGATAAATCACTAATTCAGCCATACTAATAAAACTTGATAATTCTAAACAATTCCCTGATAAGAATACAATAAAGCAAACCTTCACATTCCAAAGTTAACAATTTTACGAACTATAAAATTAAATTCAATCCATAGCTGTCTAAATGATGCTAAACGTTTTTAACACTTCATAAGATTACATTCTAAAATTCCCTCTAATAACAGCATAAATCTCAATGAATCCATTCCCGCTACAATTCCAATCCATAATCCTAATCTAAGTAGCTAATACAAGATTTCATTTAAACATTACACTAGATCCATTACAAATAATACAAAATTCTAATCTGAACTATACTATAAAACAAGGGTATACCATTAAACTAAATAAAAACAAATACAACGGTACCAAATTACCACGTGGTCTCTCTCTTTCCGTAACGAGAGGGCTAGGCCTAACCATCGACTAGTTTAGCATCGCAACACGAACCTAATCCGAGTGGAACATGCTTGTTCCCGGTCCAAAGGCATCCGCTTCGTCTTCATCATCACTTGGGGCTTCCATCACGTCTCAGTCCTTTCTGGCTCGAGTCTGGATCTTGAATGCCCCATTTCTAAATTCGCGCTCCCCATTTATAGCTAGACGGAATTCGCAATGAATCCTGGGATACTCCCTCTGGAGGCGGGTTCGGAACCATCCATAATACTTCCGGAACAGGGGGTGAAAGGATTGATACTGAGATCAGAAGTGGCACGCATTCCCAGCATGCAAAGCAATAAGCTTAGCCTAAACACAATTTTACAGATGGCAGATTATAAGTATCACAATTCAGGTTTTAGTAAAATATACACCAGTAAATAGATAATAGAGGGTATCAGACCTCGAGATACCTGAAATCACAAAAGGAATCCATCATACGGGCAGAACAAAGAGAGGAATCAAAAGGCAGGCCTAACCGCCCACATGGAGGACAAAACATCGATTCTTAGATCAATGGTTATTCGAACTATCGATTTACGATTATCATTGTTTTCTAAAACATCGATTCTTCCACTGCCTTCAAATAGATAGATACACATAGGGTTGCCACCTCTCCGGTTTTGGGCCGGAGTCTCCGGTTTTTGCCTTATTTCTCCGGTCTCCGGTTTCAAACAGCCAATCTCCGGTTTTACAGCCGTAACTGTGGGACTCGAAAGTCACTTTGAAGGTTAGGTTAGGTTAGGTTAGTAAATTATAACATCACCTGCATGGAGTTTTATGAATATATTAAACATCCAGAACAGTTAAGTTCACTGAAAAGTTGTCGGGAGAATTCAAAATTTACGTTCATATTAAATAAAATGTGACATTATGTAGTTTTAATTTGAATCTTGTAATTTAAACGGTAAGTGTCTACATACTTTTTATCATGTAATTTTACATACAATTTATATCATTATCATTATTTGAAAGCAATGTGACTTCGGCTGTGGTCAACCCTCGCCGGTGAGAGAATGGTCAACCTTCGTCTTTTTCTTGGTGAGGACGGTTACACTAACCGGTTTGGCATAGCAGCACTAACTGGCGTTTTTGACCGCGTTAAAATGACGTCACACTTTTCTCACTGGAATTTCTGACCGACCAAACGCTAACTCTTCTCACCGGTGAGAGTTTTTGACCTCACCCTTCATTAATCACACAATGCCAGTCACCTCTTTAACAGTGTTACAGAGGTCAGTGCACAATGCCCATTTCCGGTATTCAATCCTAAAACATTGATTTCCGGTTTGCCAATTTCCGGTTCCGGTTCTCCGGTTTTGAAACTCTCTGAAGGTGGCAACCCTAGATACACATACAACAAGTAATAATAAAGCAACTGACAATGACACACTATAATAATAATGACACCCGAAGGTGGCATGTAGTCCTTTTCTAAGGGAGGACTACTGTAACCCTTCACAAAATAATAAAACAACAAAGTGACTATGTCACATTATAAGCTATGTAATTCTCTGGAGATTTTGAAAGTATAAAGCTTCTGTGACATCTTTGCTTGTGAATTCACAAGTTGAACAGGGTCTTCTGATACCCAAATAGGAAACCTGTATTTCTGTATTCTATTTCTGTTTTGTTTTCGCTCCGGTACATTGTTTTCCAAAACGTGCGAGACCCGATCAACTATAAAACTCCAGATTCGATCAACAGATTGTAAAGGATCTAAAGTTGACCAATCCGTAGATAAAAGATCCTCAAAAATTTTCAAAAATGTGCTCTCTTAAAATCGCGATCAAGAGTTGTTCTAGGCGCGATTGATTCGAAGTGATTGATATCACTAATAATGTCGAGGACAGGATGGAACTGGTCCTCTTTCACTAACAAATATTTACACCGGACAATTACAGGTGCGGAGTGAAGACTTTGTCGACAGTAAGTCCTCTAGAATTCAAAATTTTGTTATAATTTTGTACCTCCAGGTGTTCAGACCAATATATGGTAAGGATCCATCTGGTGTTATTAATATTACTAGCTGATATACCCGGCGTTGCTCGGGCTCTTTTTTTGATGAAAGTTTGCAATATCTGAGTTTGCAATATCAGTTCTTCCCGGTTCGTGTTGGAATGTTGTGTATAGCTGAGCGAGTTTACCATATGCCGGAGAAACAATGTGTGGAATAATGTGTATGGCTACGAAAGTGGGACAAAATAGAATGAAAATGAAACAATGTTTTTTCAGCCCTGGCTATGGCTGTAATTTTGTGTGACCTGACCTTTAAAAATTCATTTGTTTATCTAAAAATTCAACAATTCCAAAATTCTCTTCTTGGATGGCGATGGATGTACATGATCGTTTGTGTCTGTGTACACTGCATTCCAATAATTGATAAACTGTTAGGAAATAAAGAAATTAAACTGGAGCAAACTGCAAGCATCAGTAAATGATATTAATTAGAAAAATGGATGGAAAAATTCTGCGACTTGGATTCGAACCAGGAATCTCGACGGTCAAGGTCGACACCTCTACTAATTGGGCCAAGGTTTCTTAATTGAAGAGGCGATGAGTCATAACATATGACACTCCAGTTTAAACGCGATCCCGCTATTTTGTCCACCAGATGGCGAAACATCGAAGTATGCTTTAAATAATCAGATATACAATAGAATTCAACATATAAAGCATAAGTTATCGATGTTTATTTTAAGGCACAGCTAGTTATACATTTTAAGCTTTTTATCTTAAATAAATGATTCACACTGAATCATAAAAATTTAATAAATGAAGCATAGATTGCTCGTTCGCCATCTACTTCCGGTACATCTTCTGGTTCGCGCCGATAGCATTGGAAGAGTTACGAGTGTCATAACCTCTTCAATTAAGAAACCATGAATTGGGCTATCGCAGACACCTGAACAGCCATGCTGTCACTAAGTGTCTTAAAGACAACCAAGTAGTCTTTACCTGATGTTTGGTGTTTGCTCCAGTTTAATTTCTTTATTTCTAATTGTGTGTTCATCAAACTTTCTGATGGTCTGGATAGGAAAAATTCACGATCTGTGAACCGGGTGCCCATCTCCCATTGGGCTTTCCTTCTTGACAACTTGGTTGTCTTTAAGACACTTAGTGAAAACATGGCTGTTCAAGTATCTGTGATAGCCCAATTGATAGAGGCGTCGACCATAACAGTCGAGGTTCCTGGTTCGAACCAGTTCGCGGAATTTTTCCATCAATTTTTCTAATTGGTAAACTGTTGCAATTCACACTCTGCTCTCGAGATGTTGAAGCAAAACTGGTGTATTCATCACTTGGTGTGATCTGGCAGTTGCAGTTTCTTCTGTTGACACATTTGCATCGACGGGCACAGGGTCATTCACCACTTATTTAGTTGAAGCAGTGTGCTGGAAAAATCGATACAGCACCGAGTGAAGGGGCTGCTCTCTCTGTCGCCTTTCTACTGTTTCTCATTAGTCTGCTAACTCTACATAATTTTTATTTACTGCTCTTCAAGAAAATGTTAAATTATAATAACTATCAATTCTAAGAAAAGCACAAAGGGCAGGAATTATATGTATTGTTAAAATTTCCGACGCCTTCTCACTAATTCTCAGAGGAGGAAGACCCTTCCAGCTGCATGCTGACGACCATTACGCGAAACTTTAAATTATGGTCAGGAAATTAGAAAGCCCGAAGAATATTATATTTTATAAGAGGGTGGTCCTCGATTAATGCATGTAAGTCGTGTGTCCTCAAAATATTTTTGTTAATGAAGTTTACAAAATGATCAGTCTTGAGATTCATTTACATGTCTTACATACATAACTACTAGGTGATATGTCCGGCGTTGCTTGGTCTGTTTGTTTGATGAAATTTTAATGTCGTATCCCTTGCGCCATCTCTTGAGGAAACAAACAAACATAAACCAAGATATATTTACCCTCACCCCCTCCCTTTGGAGACATATAAACCTTACTCTGAACCTAACGAACATATAGTGCGAATATGAGCTCAATCGGATAAGTGGTTCAAGAGTTTTTAGAAAATTTACAGACGCACCCCGAACCTGAATTTTTGTATTTAATGCCATATCTTTTTTAGAATTGTGTGTTGCTATCACTACTGTTGAAACTGTGACATTCGTCAATTACAACGATTTGTAACTTCTTCGTCTATCCCCCCCTCTCCACGTGCTGATGAATCATCGCCTGTGAATAAAGACGGGAGACCCCAAGTCACCAGTGACAGCCCCGGAAGTTTTGTGACTGATTCGGATCGTGACCACCAGAGGGCGAGGAGATCGGAATGGCAGGCAGCCAATCAGGATCGTGCTAACGCGCATAGAATTGTGGGTAATGCTAGGGGCATATATAAGGCGGGTCTTTCAAACGATGGGCATCGTGGATCGTGACTACCTAAGAGAACCTATGCTGAATGCGTCTCGTCAAGACCTTGCTACTAGATCTTCACAACTGTAAGTACCCTGTTTCTATGTATCCCCTAGCAGCCCCTTCTATGCGGTTAGAAGCCTCTCCCAAGCCGGGAGTTTGCTTGGTCTCTCGTACTAACTGATCTCGATCGTGTTTTATTATTATTGTATTTCGCGTCCGTTAGGGATGGCGTTGTTTATTCATTTTATCTCTTTTATATTATATTGTTCTTTATTGTATTCCCAACCTATTGATTAAATTGCTTATCGTTTTATTTACGCCACTGTAGACCCTTGTCTTTTATTATTCTTTAACATTTATATATATATACATATATAAATTATCACAATGGCGCCCGAACTAAATGTGTCTAGTGGCGGTGGCGACGACTCTCAGTCGGTTGTTAAGAGTGATCCCATTGTGGGTTTCACTAATCTAATCCCTACATTTACGGGAGATGAAGGCTCCATATCTGTAAAAGCGTTTTTTGACGCCGTGGATGCCATTGCGCAGATAGCGGGGTGGTCGGAATCCGTCGTGTTAGGCGTTGTCCGGTCGAAGTTAAAAAGCAAGGCCGCAGCGGGCTATAGTGACCATTCACTGTCCGAATCGAACAGCTATAGCGAGGTAAAACGTTCGCTATTGGAAATTTTTTCTAAGGACGACGATCTAGAATATGCAGAGCTCCACTTTTATCAGGCAAAACAGAAAGTCGATGAAAATGTCCGCCAATTTGCAAACAGGCTGCGTCTCCTGTTTCGTCGTATGGCGAAGGCAGATGATTCTTTTATGGATCATAAGGATCAAACGCTTCTTAAAAAATTAAAGAAGACGGTACGCCCGGAACTCCGGATAGTGTTTATGATGAAGGAGCCAGACTCCTTTGATAGTGCCGTCAAATTAGCGGCCGAAGCGGAAAGTTTAGGCGTCTCCAAGCAAGCGCAGATGTGTA
>JAHWFO010005170.1:0-10427 GCA_023313115.1 Rhysida immarginata | reverse complement strand
AAACAGTTCTCATTCTCGCCGCTGGCGGTAAAATTCCATCTGCCATATGGTGCTGCCATCTCTGGGATGTATTGACAATGAATGCGGCCTCATTTTAAAACAATGCGCATGTTTCTATCTCTTTCCAATCCGGAGAAAAAAAATCGGAGGCCTTAGAACTTGAATGCACCTCGTAGTTATTAAAAATAAAAGGAGCAATGCTCCGTGTATAGGAAACAGCACACGACTTGTCTACATTAATATTAAGCCAATTAGCAAGAGCCCAAACTTGAATGGAATTCAGGGCTGTTCGAAGAACCGTGCAGCCATTCCAATCATTGATACCTACATAAAGTTTCAAATGGTCAGCAAACATTAATACCCGAAGATTGTTGGTATAAATAGACCCAATCAGAACCGCCATAAAAATATTAATTAATATGGGTCTTAGGGGTGAACTTTCTGGTACTGCACTTTTAATATTACCAGGTGCAAGCAGCGTGCTGTAGAGTTTTTACCAAATGTACAATTGCTTAAAAAAGAATCAAACCAGGCAAGTATATTACAAGAAATGCCCACAAACCTAATTTTTTCAAGAAGATGGATATTCCCACTATCAAAGGCCTTAGCAAATATGCTGAACGAGTCGGTGCAGGGGTTAGAGTGCCTGTCTACTTGGCAGCAGTCTTGGAGTATCTCGCAGCGAAAGTGTTGGAAATAGCGGGAAATGCAGCAAAAGACAACAAGAAGGGTAGGATGACTCCTCGTCACATAGTGCTGGCCGTCAAAAATGATGATAAACTGAGCAAGCTTTTTGCTAATGTGATGGTTGCACAGGGAGGTGTGCTGCCTAATTTTCACACCGCGCTCCTGCCTAAGTACACTAACAAGGCCGGTGATAAACAGGAGGCTAGCCAGACTAATTACTAAAATGAAGAGTGGATTTTGGGCGGACAGTTAAACAAAGTCGAGATATATCACATAGACCTGATGCCTACAATCAAGACACCTAGTTAGAAAGTGAGACATCTGGATCAGATTAGTAATTGTCGAGCACAACTTTCTGATGCCATATTCAACTGGAGGCAAATAAGACTCAAGAGAGTCGGCCAAGCTACTTTTAGGGGAAAAGTAACTAGAGTAATAGGACGATAATCATTCGGGAATATTGACATGGTTTTCTTGGGAATCGGATGAATGGCGCAGCGTACTCAAGTTTGTAGGGTAGTTACCCGTAATTAATGAAAAATTAATAAGAAAAGCAAGGGATCAGTCAAGGCTCAAAAGTAAATCTCCATCGTCTCGTCGTTGGTGGCCTCAAAGGGATAAAACTATCAATCGCGGTCTTAATGGTCACAGTAATGCATTCCCAGGTGGCGTCTACTTTAGTACTACGACGGAGAGGAGACGGGTCATAATCCAAGAGAAACTTCAAAAGCCCACCAAAATCACCATCATTAAAATTAAAAAATAATTCATAAATGTTCAGTCATACGCCATAGATCAGATGTTCAAATTAATGATGAAAAATAGGATAGAAAATTCCATAGCCTGGGTTCGAACCAGGAACCTTTGGCTCAGACCGCCAACGCGCCAGCCAATTGTGCCGCTGCGGAAATGAAAACTAAACGCTAGTTACATGACCTTAGGGCTTGGTTAGAGCAATTACCTAGTCCGCAGGCTGGGACTATCTTTTCTAAGGCATAATATTTATTAAAGAATAATTCATAAATGTTAAGTGGGGGTTTTATCTTACGCCATACCTCAGCTGAATTATTATTTAATGAATTTTACGTTTTAGGAAAGATAGTCCCAGCCTACGGAATAGGTACTGCTCTAACCAAGCCCTAAGGTCATGTAAATAGCGGTTATCTTTCATTTCCACAGCGGTGCAATTGGTTGGTGCGTTGGCGGTCTGAGCCAACGGTTCCTGGTTCGGATTCAGGCTGTGGAATTTTCTTTCCTATTTTTCATCTTTAAAATTAAATTTCGAAGTCTCAGTTGATACACAATATACTCAACCCGAGAAATCTCAATCCCTAATGATGGATGAAAACCATCCTCCTCACCAATAGATTCAGCTTCTAAAACACGACAATGAAGAGAAAAAAATGAACTATCAAAGTCGTCCCCTCTGTGGTTTGTAATAGTGTTATAATTGACTACTTTAATTCCTCCGCCTAGAGAAGCATCTACTGTTGACGATGTTTTGCATAAAACGCAGAATTATCATAAACCTTGCTATCAGCAAAATTAAAATCTCTCAGCACAATGACATCGTCGTTAGTATCTTGCATAATGCAATGAGAGAACTCAAAAAAAAGATCTCAAAGGTACTTGCCGGAAGCTGAGGAGGGATATATAAATTCCACAAGTCGCTTGGTGTGGGTCCTACTAGAACGACGGCGTTGCACACTCACAACATCGACCAAAGTAATCGTGGATTGGAAGACTATATGGGCAGTCCCCACCTTGCTCGGAATAGCTGTCAAAACACCCCCTCCAAGACGGTTTTGTAGTCTTTCGTAACGAAAGAAAAAATTTTCACCAAACAGCACATAATCGTGAAAGAATCGTCTAACCAAATTTCCGTTAAGCAGTAGATTCTGTCAGGATTGGAGGAAACAAAATCAAAGACAGTCCTAGCCTTCGTCCTGAGACCTCTAACATTCTGATACTGAATCAATCTAATCGTTAACAGTGTCAGAATTAGTTTCCTCCAGGCTTCCATCCAGAACCAAGACTTCACGGCTAATTTACAAAATCTGGTCGTCATGCAACTTCCCCATGAATGGGGCCACAAAGATGCCTTCAGGCCCGACACTAGGATACAAAAATTTATCATAATACTCGAAATCTACGCTAATAACGAAAGATGCGTATGTAGGAAATTTCGCTTTTAACTGAACACAAAGAAGAACATTAATATTTACAAAACTGTCACACCTAAACAAAGTAATATCTTGCAAATTACTGTTTGCTTGGATTCGCGAAATAAAATTGTTCTTAGATTTCATCTTTTGGAGAAATTAATCTTAATACATCTTGATGATCGAGCAGATTACCAATTATGGTTTACTTAGCAAATTTATTATTGGCCGAGTTTGTCAAGAAACTAGTTTGTTTGACCGAATTACTCTCAACTTCCGGAACACCAGATTCGCCAATTTATCAACACTGGATTTCATATCACTGAAATGAGGATGCTGTAGACTGTAAGAGGGCTCGTCATTACATAACCTGACCGTCAATAAGTCCACAATATTCAAGCCTCCTACCTAATGAAGCATTCTTCTCATGCAGCTTAGTCGCAGAACCTACAAAGTCACCAATCACACGATTTAGATCGTGAATTGCCGTTAATATCTGAACTTTATTCACCTATTAGAGCAATCACGAGTATCGCTATAATTAAATTTAAGTCGTTCCGTCCCACCTGCAGAGCAAGAAGCACCAGATCCAATAGCATTCGTCTCATGCTGTTCAATTAAACCTCTGGCTTGAACTGGGCAGGACGAGCACCGCCAAGATGTCTTCACGAGTCGAAGATCCTGAATAAAAATGCCAACACAGTCTGCATGGAAAGATTTCCCGCAGTCTTCCATACAGTTAAGATAATGTTGTTTTCCATGTACCCAGTTAGACCATTAAGCGCAGAGGCCCACCAACCTTCCTTACCTTATTTTTGACATTAGCTTAAGAGCAAGATTGAGAGTCAAACCACACACTACGATGCCTGATAATAATAATAATAATAATAATAATAATAATAATAATAACCCTCGCATCGTGCGACGGGGCAACATCTTAGAGAGATGGGCCTGGTTAACAGGTCTGATCTTCTCTACCCTTAGATTAATCTTGAGGGTTCGCATGATTGCATCGGACCAAACAGGACTACCCATTTATTGGTGCTAGTGCGTTATCTGTTACCGGCTCGGACATCACCCGGGTTACCAAGGTCTGCGCTCGTGTGTTAGGCAGAGGCTCACGTTCGAAAAATATGGCACAATCTCTCAGGGCCACTGGTGGCGAAAGCAGCACCAACCCCTTTTCGGCTACTGCAATGCCACAACCTGTCCCTAGTGTTTCAAGAACCTCTTTGCTCTCGACCACTAAGGCAGGCAAGCCACGCCAACGCATGAAATGGACCAATGACATAAACCTCTTTATCATGCGAGCCTACTACGCAGTCACTAAATTGGAAACTGACACTTCAGCTTAGAGACAACGCTCATATAACGTTTTCAAAGAGACAACGCTCATATACAACGTTTCACTGAACAATGCATTGCAGATCAGCATCGCACAAATGTTATGAACAATTTTATACACATACCCACACTACAGAAAATAAAGCAAAAAGTTGCACAACAGCTACAAGAACACGAGCCATCTATACAAACCGACACTCAACACACAGAATCAAACTCTAATACTGACATCACTATTGAACTTGAAGAACACACTCTCAACAATGAACTTCACCATGATATTAATCCACAACACAACATGAATACTAAAGCTATTGAAACATTAAATGAAACCCTACAAAGATACCTTACAGTTTACACGAGAACAGATCCCACACAAAGACCAGATATTCCTAAACTAAACTGCGAAACAGTGGAAATTTTATTTTACATGAACGCTTATATCTTACCACAGTACATTGAAAAAATCTATCTTTAGAATATTTACTCCTACACTGGGGCTCTTACAGTTATATCCACACTGGGTAGGAAACCAATCCATAAACACACACAAAAATTATACACCCAACAGAAACCTAAATGTCAAATGCGGATTGAGTTTGAGATTGACAAAATTCGCAAGCAATTAGGTAGACTTACACAGTACACTAAAAACAACACTTCATCAAAGCAGAACAAACACCTCAGACAGTTATTTAAGAAAATTAAACACACAATCAGCACATTACAGAATATATGGACAGATTAAAACAAAAGTTAGTTGTGAAAGCACAACGCCTGAAGAGATACAAAACATGCACTCAGCGCAGACAGCTGAACAAGTTATTCGCAAACAATGAGAAGACATTCTATATGCAGGTAAACAAAGATTATACTCACACACAAAACATTGGTCTGCCAAAACAAACAGCATTCCAACATTATCGGTCGTCTGTTTGGTCTGTCTCAGTTGAACATAATAGGGAAGCTAGCTGGATCAAGGAAGAGGAGCAATTAGCATCCACACTACAAAACATGCCTTATACTGACATAACAGCAGATGACCTCTCACAAGTCATTAAACGTACTCACAATTGGAAAGCTCCAGCTGTAGATAGGATTCAGAACTTCTGGTATAAGCGCTTTATCTGTTTACATCTGACCCTTGCAAAAAAAACCTCCAACACTTTGGAAACACCACAGACATTGCCACAGTTTCTCACACAAGGAATAACATGGTACAAAAGTCACATAACACTACTGATCCCACACAATATAGACCTATCATATGCCTGCCTACACTTTACAAAAAATAACTTCATTTATCGCAAACAAAATTTATACATACATAGACACAAAAAACCTTCTACTGAGCAACAAAGGGTATGCCGTAGAAACCTCCTGATAGACAGTGTGGTCCAATGGCAAAGTTACAATAAACATCGACACTTCCATGCAGCCTACATTGATTACAAAAAGGCCTTTGATAGTGTCTCATACTGACGGCTTTTATATACTCTATGAGTATATAAAATAAACATTACACTTATCACATTTTTAGAAAGTACAATGCTGCATGGGAGAAATACACTACACCTCACGCTCAACAGTGAAACCATCACGACTGACAAAATACAGATAAATCGGGGCATCATCCAGGGTGACTCACTGAGCCCACTCTGGTCTTGCAATAAATGCACTTTCAAACATTATGAACAGCAGAACTTACGGCTACACGATTAAACACAATAAAAGCTGCCACCACACGCTTTCACACTTACACTATATGGAATACACGAGAATCTATGCCTCTACACAAACACAATTGCACCAATTACTTGACATTACACAAACGTTTTCAAAAGACATACACATGCAATTTGGGTTGGACAAAAGCAACACCATTCACATTAAAAGTGGAGTACTCATCGAAGGGGAATTCACATCAGAAGAACCAGACCACATTGCTGCTATGGAAAATGGCGAAATTTAAAAATATCAACGATTTAAGCAAGCCAAGCTTCTGGAGCACAAACACGAAAAAAATACACTCACTAAACAATATCTTCATAGGCTAGAGGCAATACTTAAAATACATTTAAATTCCAGAAATTTAATCAAGGCCATCAATACTGATGCCACGCCAATACTCTCCTACTCCTGTGGAGTCATACAGTGGACACACACAGAACTTAAGGGACTTAAAAAGAAACAACGTAAACTGCTTACAAAGCACAGAAAGCACCATCCACACGCAGCTATTGAAAGACTCACCCTGCCTCGTTCAGAGAGAGACAGACGTCTTATTGATATTGTGACATTCCATTTCATTTGGATTGACATACGAGCCTGGCGAAGGGCATTATTATCATTATTATTTTAATACTAGCAGAAGTACCCGGCTTGCCCAGGATAATTACACTTGTAGGTAAACAGAAATATCTCAGAAAATTAAATTATAACTCCCAATTAGTTAAATAAGAACTCAATCAATACAATCCACAGCAAAAAGACTATCCATTCTACGAAAAATACGAAAAACAGGAATTCTAGGTGATATAACGGGACTTTATCTAAACTCTTCTAGACTTGCCTTACAAATGCGGAGCATAACCAGATGTTTTAGACTCAATTTTTCTTGCCCTTGACATAGAAGCTCTAATACCCTCTTGCTCTATTCGAAACTCCCGTTGTTCAGATGTTTAAAATGCCTATACAGCAAAGGTTGTCTGACCAATACTCGTTTTTTCTCTTTCCTTTCCAGACACATAAATTTTTGCCAGTCGTCTGGACGTTTGATAGGGAACTCAAGGGACCACGCGTGACTCCTATGCCTAATCAGTAGAAGCTGCCTTATTAATGTTCTGTCACTGCATCTTCACTTTAGGCTCATTATCAAAAATTCTTGGAAACTAACGTTCAGTCATCGCATTATCAGCATTTCAGTATCCAAAATATACACTTTCCCACAGGATATACTCAAAATTTATTTTAGGTAATGTTTGGATCTTCTGTGCTACCAAATAAGCTAGGTGAGAACCCCGGCATGGCTCGGAATTTTTTTTTTGGAATAAATTTTGAAATATCTTATAAATATACACATGAAAGCACTTAAAAATAATACAGTAAAAATTCTTAATAAAAATTTGAATTGCAATTCGCTTTCTTCTATCGATGTCTTGAATCAAAACTTGGCCATTCATCTCTTTTTGTATTCTAGCGATCGCTGATTCTCCTATTGACCTGCTTACCATTTGCTCAATACAGCATGGAGCTAAAGGAATGCTTCCTCTGTTGTCTTTGCGCTCTTTTTCAATAGTCTGCTAACTTTCCATTATCTCCAGTTACTAATCATTTGAAAAGATTTTCAAAAAATTAAGTACAGTCATCAAAGGGAAATAATCCACACATGATTTTTACTCTAAGTTTTACCGTTTCAATATTAATTTACTTTTTATAATTTAATATTACATTTAGAGTTAACATTATAAAGATTATAAATTTAAATAATTATATAATTAAAAAAGCTATTAAAACAACACATTAGCATGAAATGTAATGTTAAGTATTAAACTTTTGTGGATTATTACCTTTGGTTGACTGTAGTAAGAACTCTCTTTTCTAAGAAAAGCCTAAATTATACGAATTCTATGCATTGTTACAAAGTTTGCCTTTCATTGTTGGTCATGAGATATATATTGTTGATCCGTGCAGAGTGTTTGTGAATTGCGTGTTGATACCATTGTTGATACCTATTATTGCACAAATTTTGGCTTGCATTGTTGGTCATGTTTATATTTCTCATTATTATGCCCTGCCGTAACCATGAATATCGATTTTTTTTATCGATAATTATTATTTTGCCGAAATCTGAGGTAGACAATGACCTTTTGAAAGTCTAGTATGCAGAATTTCACTAAGAGTGGGATAAAACTGTAGATTTGTATAAAAAACAAACCCACAACCCATAAATAAACATACTTCTTTATATATATATAAGACTAGCAGAAGTACCTGGCATTGCCCGGGATAATTACACTTGTAGATAAAGAGATAGATCTCAAAAAATTAAATTATAACTCCCAATTGGTTAAATAAGAACTTAATCGATACAACACAGAGCAAAGGGACTATCCATTCTACGAAAAATACGAAATAAATGTAGTCCAGATGATATATTGGAGCTTCTAAATTCTTCTTGACTTGCCTTACCACCTGCTTACCACTGCGGAGCATCACCAGATAATTTAGACTCAAGTTTTTCTTGCCCTTGACGTAGAAGCTCTTATACCATATTGCTTCATTCGAATCTGCCGCTGTTCAGGTATTTCAAATGCTCATATAGCTCTTTCTGTTTTAGTTGCAGAGTTTCTCTGACCAATACTCGTTCTTTCTCTTTCCTTTCCAGACACATAAATTTTTGCTAGTCGTCTGGTTGTTTGATAGGGAGCTCAAGGGAGAAGCGTGTGACTTCTATGCCTGATCAATAGAGTCTACCTTATTAATGTTCTGTCACTGCACCTTCACTTTATGCTCATTATCAAAAATTCTTGGAAACGAACGATCAGTAACTCATTGTCAGTATTTCAGTTTCCAAAATATACACTTTCCCACAGAATATAGTCAAAATATATATTTAGGAAATGTTTGGACCTGCTGTGCTACCAAATAAGCTAGCTGATAACCCCGGGATGACGCGGACTTTATTTTTTGGAATAAATTTTGAAATATCTTAAAAATAACAAACACATGAAAACGCTTAGAATTAATAAAGTAAAAATTCTTAATAGAAATTTAAAAAAAAATTATAAATGCTGACAATGGATGGTCCTCTCCAAGGATGCCACTGCTAGTCTAAATAATTTCTTACTCACGTAATCTTACTTTAGGTGTACACTTGATGTTGTTGCAATTCCCTTTCTTCTCTCGATGTCTTGAATCAAAACTTGGCCATTCATCTCATTCTGTAAACTAGCGATCACCGATTCTTCTATTGATCCGCTTACCATTTGCTCAATACCGCACGGAGCTGCAGGAGTGCTTCCTCTGTCGTCTTTCCACTCTTTCTAAATAGTCTGCTAATTTTCCATTATCTCCAGTTACTAATCATTTTTAAAGATTTTCAAAAAACTGTTAAGTACTAAGAACTCTGTTTTCTAAGAAAAGCGTGAATAACAGGAATTCTATGCATGGTTACAAATTTTGCCTTTCATTGGTGGTCATGAGATACATATGGTTGATCCCTGCCTAGTTTCGGTGCATTGCGTGTTGACACCATTGTTGATTCCTATGGTTGCAAAAACTTTTCCTTTCATTGTTGGTCATAAGATATATATTGTAGGTCCGTGAAGAGTGTTTGTGAATTGCGTGTTGATACAATTGTTGATACATATTGTTGCATCATCTTTTTATGTTCATTGTTATAATTCTTTGCAAAGAACTTTCTATCATTGCTTCATCATTTTATGTTCATTGTTATAATTCTATAAAATGAACTTTTTATCATTGCATCATTTTGTGCTCATTGTTATTGGTGACTTGCGCATTGATACCATTGTTGATGCGAACACAACAAGCCTATTGTTGCACAAACTTTGTCTTGCATTGTTGGTCATGAGATATTTCTCATTAATATGTCCTGCCATAACCATGAATATCGATTTTTTATCGATAATACTTATTTTTCTGAAATATGAGGTAGACAGTGACCTTCCTCATAGTTTGAAGGTCAATTATGCAAAATGTCATCAAGATCGGAATAAAACTGTAGATTTGTATTTAATACCCACAAACAAACATCCTTCTTTATAAATATAGTACTAGCAGAGGACTCGGCATTGTCCAGGATAATTACGCTTGTAGGTAAACAGAACAACCTCAAAAATCTCAATTAAACCTCCAAATTGGTTAAATAATAACTCAATCACCCTAAGAAAAATCCGAACGACAGGAATTTACCTCTTCACTGAAAAAATCCATTCTAAGTGATATACCGGGACTTGATTTACTGAAAAAAATTTTTTTAAAGGCTCGCAATGGATAGACGTTTCCAAGGATATTTTACAAAGGATATTTTTATCCTTCTAGTCTAAATAATTTTTTACTGACATAATATTACTTTAGTTGTATACTTGATATTGTTGCAACTTTCTTTCTTGTTTAGATGTCTTGAAGCAAAAATTGGCCATTCATCACTTTGTGTAACCTAGCGGTCGCCGATTCTTCTATTTACTTGCTTACCATTTGCTCAATACA
>JAHWFO010005168.1:3282142-3302173 GCA_023313115.1 Rhysida immarginata | reverse complement strand
ATATGAGTGTATATTTTTGTTACAGCTTCAAAACAAAATATTGCAATGTTTTTGTTAGCATAACTGTAAAAGTCAAGAAAATTTAATTATTTAACAATTTGTGTCTGATATTTGAAGCATTTTAATACAATACAGAGGAATGAAAATATTCCATTTCTGTTCCTGGGTTTATATTTCTGTTAGCATAGTGTATTAAAATATTAAATTGCTATTCCTAATACTGTTGCCTAATTATTTAAACTAGAGTAATAAAAACCAATTCTCTTTCAAAAATGTAATTTGATATAATCTATTATTAGGTATATACAGTGCTATTCAAGAGTATAATACCAGGCTTTTTTTTATTTTGTGCTAAAGAAAAAACAGATGCATAATGAACATAATGTCAAACAAAACTACAACTTTGGATTAAGTAAAAATAATCCTGGAATAAGTTATGCACAAAAACACATGTGCAAAAGTATAAGATCACCCTGAAAAAATGGAAATGTCCTACCACTTTTTTTGCATATAAATGAATTGGCACAACTAATCGAACTTCAGAAGTGCTGCAGTACAATCAGAAGGAATATACAGCGGTTTATAAACAATGCCTAAGGCCACACATCTCAGTGAATCTAAAATCCGACAAATTTGGACACTACACGTTAGTGGGAAATCGCAGCGTCAAATTGCTGCAACAATTGATCGTTCAAAATGTGTTGTTGCCAATGTATTAGCCAGAGGATATGATGGATATTTGAAACCTAGGACAGGGCGACCAAAACTTATCTCTTAAAGATCTCGTCGTCACGTCTGCTTTTGCTACTAGGGACAAAATGTCAGCAGTGAAAATAAAATCCACCATGAACATCTCCTGTTCCACGAGCACCATTACAAATTGTTTGAGTACTTCCTAGAATATACGATACTGTAAAGAAAAGAGAGCACCGCCCCTAACACCAAGACACAAAACAGAACGTCTGTCCTTTGCCCGTAAAACCATGTAATGGAGCCATGAATGGCACTCTGTAATTTTTTCTGATGAGAAGAAGTTTAATCTCAACGGCCTGGTGCCATTCACTATTACTGCCGTGATCGACAGTGAAGATGAGTCGCCAAATGGGAGGAGGTGCAGTCATGGTTTGGTGTGGATTTTCTGCTCTCGGCAAAACGGACT
This sequence comes from Rhysida immarginata, assembly GCA_023313115.1. Classification (NCBI taxonomy): domain Eukaryota; kingdom Metazoa; phylum Arthropoda; class Chilopoda; order Scolopendromorpha; family Scolopendridae; genus Rhysida; species Rhysida immarginata. Next base: position 3,301,014 of record JAHWFO010005168.1, on the reverse strand, counting down.
GTGTTGTTATCAATGGACACATGATGTCAGTGGAGTATCAGAAGCTGATAGACCAGCAATTTCAGGCCTATGGTGAAATTCTAGGAGGGCCCGAGTTTTGATGTAATCCATAGCTTGAAAGGAATCACAAAATACTAAAACAGCATGATCACATTGTTCTTTGTTAATGGTTTTATACTTTTGCACATGTGTTTTTAAAGTTTTTTTGCATAACTTCTTCCAGAATTATTTTTACTTAATCCAAAGTTTTGTTTGATATTTGTGTTCATTACTGATATAAAAATTGTCAGAAAAAATGATGCGTCTGTTTTCTCTTTAGCACAAAAAAACGCCTGGTCTTATATTTTTGAATACCACTGTATATCCTGTTATCTTTATAAAATTCTGAAATTAAATTAATTATTTAAGCAATATTGTTTGTTATATATATACACTGTCATATCACTGAATTATGACCACCCGCTTAGTAACGGGAGTAGCCACCCTTCTCCGCTCTAACTGTTGCTAGGTGTCGTGGCATGGACGAAAGAAGTGCGCTGTATGTGTCCGATGGTATGGCAGTCCTTTCCGCTTGAAGTGCTATCCACAGAGCTTCGAGAGTCATAGGTGGAGGACTCAGCTGCCGTACATGGCAATCAAGGTGTTCCCACAGATGTTCGATTGGATTGACGTCCGGCGAATTAGCGGGCCAAGGGAGCACTCGAAAGTCAGTAGAGTGTTCCTCGAACCAATCCAGAAGGAGACGTGCCTTGTGGCAGGTGCATTGTTCTGTTGGAACACGCCACACATTGGGGGAACATCGTGAGCATGTACGGGTGCCCCTGGTCCGCTACGATTGACAGATAGCCACAGGCATTTAAATTGCCTTCTAGACGAATCAGTGGATGTAATTGCTCCCAACAGAAGATCCCCCACACATGCACAATAACCCCACCAGCCTGTTTTCGGCCCACAGTAGCCTCCTACAGTCTCTTTTCATGGCATTCACGACGCATTCGCCATCGCCCGTGAATCTTATGGAGCAAAAACCTTGACTTGTCGGACATGGGTGCAGCAACTGTGCGTCGACTGTTCAGGCCCATCCGTAGCAGGGTGCGTTCAACGGTAATGTCGGATACACGTCTGTTGGCACCACTGTTGAATCTGGTGGTCAGTTGATGGACTGTGGCTTTCCAGTCACCTTTTACGAGTTGTCATAGGCCCCGCTCACCCCGTTGGTTGATGGCTCGTGACCGTTTACAGTAATGGCATTGGGACGCGATTTCTGTCCCTGCTGTCCACTCTTTGTACACCTTCACTACAGCGCACCATAAACAGTTCACAAATCGTGCCATTTTGGAGATGGTGCCACCCTTGCTGTGATAGCATATTATCATTCCTTTTTGGATGTCCGTTAAATCCGGACATTTACCCATCTTGAGGCTCGTGCACCTGCTGTTTGATGCACCAGCTTTAAAGATTTCTCAGCCTGATATGCAAATTTTGCAATGTGTAATTGTTGTTGGGGCGAACCATGTGTGTGCCTTGAAGGGGTGCTGGTCTAATTCACTGATATGACAGTGTATATAACTATTTTTTTATGAATGTAATTAAATATTAAGAAATTACATATTTGCTATTTATGCTTACAATTTTATAATACTCACTGTCAGTTAATTTTCTAAGTAATATTTCGATTTTCTTTGCTCTTGTACAGAGGGTAGATTATCACAGAAGATAATCTGCAGCACTTACTCCTTCGAGGGAGTTTTGCGCTATCCCAGTAACTAACAACTGCTACGAGAGACAGTAGCAGCCGGGACGGATGGCTTAATGTGCCCTTTGAAGCACAAGGGGTTCATGATGGAAGAGCTGCTGGCGGATGAACAAACCAGTGCTTATCACCAGTTGCTGGACATTCAGACTAAAGTCCCCCAAATAGCTGTCCCACCCTGCAGTGGTCCTCAAGCCCCTGACTGGCCGCGCCTGAAGTTGCTTAACTCCATCGATCAGCGAGCCATCCAACGAGACAACCAGGCCATGGCCACCCCCATTTTCTTTGTTAATTTGCAATTTCCTTGATATTTTATTCTGACAGATCTTGATTTCATTTATCTGACTGATTTTCAATTGTAAGCAAATATTTCAAAGATCTTTTTTTCAAAAACAAATAAAAATTCTTGAATTCATGATTAACGTCTTGGGTTATTTATTGTCATTAGCAATTTTAATTTTTGTTAAAAGTTTCGAAAAGAAACGAACATTTTGATTTGCAGATTTATTTAGTAAGAAAAGGTTAAAGTAAACAGGAGCTGCAAAAAGAAAAAAAAAGCTTATAAGAAAAAACTTATTCGTAAGTAAAGAAGAGGAGCCAAAAAATCGAAAAAAAAATGATTCGAAAAGAGGACAGCAATCAAAATTTCATGACGCCCCTTTTATTCTGATTATTATTATTATTATTATCATTGTTTGGGGAAACCAAACTCGGATCAAGTCCGGAAGCCAATCCCAGAGGCGGACCCAAAAGAGGGCCAAAGCCCAAGGGACTCAAATGCGAGGGAGGGAAAGTTATCCACTCGTGGGAGTATTGATGTTTGAGTGTAGGAATTTCCTTACTATGTGACATGTGTTTAGAATTGTGGCTTTCTGTAAGGTTTTGTATAAGTGTGGGTTTAAATTTAGTGTTGATAGGCTTTTGTGTAGCGAGTGTGGAATAATCCCAGTGGCGGAAAGAATGATAGGAACAATGTGTACTCTGTTAACTCCCCAAAGGCGTTTTATTTCGTGTGCAAGATCCGTATATTTAGTGATTTTGTCAGTGTATGTCTTTTGTAAATTGTGTGTATTGGGGATGGAGATATCAATTATGTAAGTCACTTTGTTTTGCTTATCTACTAGAGTAATGTCTGGTCTGTTATGAGGGATAGTTTTGTCAGTGATTTTAGCTCTGTCAAAATATAGTTTATGTGTGGTATTCTCTAAGACAGTGTCGGGGATATATTTTAGGAGTGTGAATGTCCCTTAGCTTGTGTATCTTAGCTAGATGTTGATGCATGATGTTGGCTACCTGGTTATGTCTGTGCAAATAATCTGTCCGCGTGAGTATTTTGTAACTGGATATGACGTGTTGGATGGTTTCCTCTGCGATATGGCATTTCCTGCAAGACCCGTCAGTCGATTCTTTGATAATGTTTTCTGTAGCTTTTAGTGTTAATAACCTGGTCTTGTATGGCAATCATGGTTCCTCCAGTTTTCCCAAAGAGACTCCCTTCACTCAATCAAAAGTTCGACGCTTTTTTGTCGACGTGTGGCTGGTTGAGGTCAGAAGGATGTCTACCGTGGAGTTGCTTTCCGAGCCATAATTGAAGTTTAGTGCATGTTGTAGGAATGTTATGGGTGTTCTGCATGCTGTTCAGATTCAGAGGTGTGTATTTTATATCAGTCATGCAGACTGCTTTGTGTAATGGTGATGTGTGTTGTTTAGAGTGAAAGAATTCTCTGAGTGACTGAGTCTGTTTCTGGTGTAGATCTGTTATGTCAATAAGACCTCTGCCTCCCTCTGAACGAGGCAGGGTGAGTCTTTCAATAGCTGCGTGTGGATGGTGCTTTCTGTGCTTTGTAAGCAATTTACGTTGTTTCCTTTCAAGTCCCTCAAGATCTGTGTGTGTCCACTGTATGACTCCAAAGGAGTAGGAGAGTATTGGCGTGGCATAAGCATTGATGGCCTTGATTAAATTTCTGGAATTTAAGTGCGTTTTAAGTATTGTCTCTAGCCTATGAAGATATTGTTTATTGAGTGTATTCTTTGTGTTTGTGCTCCAGAAGCTTGGCTTGCTTAAATCCTAGATATTTGTAAAATTCGTCATTTTCCATAGCAGCAATGTGATCTGGTTCATCTAATGTGAAGCCCCCTTCCCTGAGTACTCCATTTTCAATGTGAATGGTTTTGCATTTGTCCAACCCAAACTGCATGTGTATGTCTTTTGAAAAGGTTTGTGTAATGTCAAGTAATTGGTGCAATTGTCTTTGTGTGGAGGCGTAGATTTTCATGTCGTCCATGTAGAGTAAGTGTGAGAGCGTGTAGTGGCAGCTTTTATTATGTTTAATTGTGTAGCCGTAAGTTGTGCTATTCAGTCTGTTGGAAAGTGCATTTAGTGCAAGACAAAACCAGAGTGGGCTCAGTGAGTCACCCTGGAAGATGCCCCGGTTTATCTGTATTTTGTCAGTCGTGATGGTTTCACTGTTGAGTGTGAGGTGTAGTGTAGTTCTCCAATGCAGCATTGTACTTTCTAAAAAAGTGATAAGTGTAGGGTTTATTTTATACAATCGTAGCGTATATAAAAGCCATGAGTGTGGGACACTATCAAAGGCCTTTTTGTAATCAATGTAGGCTGCATGGAGGTGTCGATGTTTATTGTGAGTTTGCCGTAGGACCACACTGTCTATCAGAAGTTGCTCCTTACAACCCATGTGGTTTCTACGGCATCCCTTTTGTTGCTCAGTGAGAATATTGTTTGTGTCTATGTGTGTATAAATTTTGTTTGCGATACAGGCAGTTATTATTTTGTAAAGTGTAGGCAAGCATGTGATAGGTCTATATTGTGTGGGATCTGTAGTGTTATGTGACTTTGGTACCATGTATGTTATTCCTTGTGTGAGGAAATGTGGCAATGTCTGTGGTGTTTGCAAAGTGTTGGAGATCTGTTTTGCAAGGGCCAGATGCAAACAGGTGAAGCGCTTATACCAAAAGTTCTGAATCCTATCTACACCTGGAGCCTTCCAATTGTGAGTACATTTAATGACTTGTGAGAGTTCATCTGCTGTTATGTCAGTATAAGGCATGTTTGATAGTGTGGATGCTAATTGCTCCTCTTCCCTAATCCAGCTAGCTTCCCTATTATGTTCAACTGAGACAGACCAAAGAGACGACCAATAATGTTGGAGTGCTGTTTGTATTGGCAGACCAGTGTTTTGTGTCTGTGTATAATCTTTGTTTAACTGCTTATAGAATGTCTTCTCATTGTTTGCGAATAACTTGTTCTGCTGTTTGCGCTGAGTGCATGTTTTGTATCTCTTCAGGCGTTGTGTTTTTGCAGCTAACTTTTGTTTTAATGTGTCCATATATTCTGTAATGTGTTGATTGTGCTGCTCATGTCTGGTGTGTGTTTTAATCTTCTTAAATAATTGTCTGAGGCGTTTGTTATGCTTTGATGAAGTGTGTGTTATTATTATTATTATTATTATTATTATTATTATTATTATTATTATTATAAGTTAATTCTGCTAACCTTCAGTAAAAGAATCTGGAGGCAATAACAAAACTTGCTGCATTGCACAATGTTCGAGGTCAATGGTAATTCGAAAGGGATTATGGGATTATTTACAGTGCTTTTGACCAGGTGGCGTGTGACCCTGTGGCTTTAGCATTGGAAGAGTTGCCATTCCACGTTGATGCCCGAGGACGTGGGTTCGACCCCGGCCGAGGACCACGCACTTCCTTCGGAAGGGAAGTAAAGCCATTAGTCCAGTGTACAGTGTAGTCGTTTGCCGGCTGCACGTTAAAGAACCCTTGCGAGGCAAAATTTGCGGCCCCTATAATGCCGTCCTGAAATGACCATGGTATTTGAAAAGGACGTTAATACCAAACAAACTAAACCATTCCTCGTTTTATTCTTCCATGGCCTTACTTAGAAAATTCGTGCAATTGCCTAATGTTGTGCTTTGTGTTTTGAACGAAGACAAATGAATCCTACTGTATTGGAATAAACTCTTTTCCATTATAATAAATATATTTCATTACTCATAATTTAATTCATTATTTATTATTTTGAAACATTGAAGAATCGGTTACATGTTCATTTAGATCTTTTAATGCTTTTTGAGGTCTTCATTTTATTTATAATGTATGCGCAAGAATATGCCTCCCCTTCACTTCATCTGTTCTAGGTATGCGCTTATATATTGTGCTTTGGAGTGCTTAATTTATTTCTACAGATTCCTTCCTCTCTATAGTTAACAATGTTCCGACCCAAAAAAGCATTACGGATGATGCAATAATTTTAATTTTGCTAAATACAAAATACGCTCGTTTTGTGATTTTAGATACTGCGAGAAGCTTGCACGTGCCATGTCTGTGGTCCCATTGAGTAAGGAGACGCATCTTTACTATTCATAGAGGAATTGTGAGCATAGATAGTGTGTTTACTCGTCTTATCGAGAGGCTCGATACCCGTGCTTATATTTCATACTTCAGTTATCGTTAGCCCTTATTCCGTATTACCGATATACATGATTCTGTAGACTCGTCATAGATTAATAAATAAATAAAAGGTTTATGTATTGCATAAAGATTTATTTGTTTGTTGCATCTAAAAACATTATCATAATTCGATGCTTCGGACTGCAGATTTGAAATTAAGTCACTTTGTTTTCCTTAATTTGTAGTAGGGATTCTCAAAAGAGTGTGCCGCGGCCCAGCCATGTGTTGTGAAATTGTATGGCTGAGCCGCGAGAACACATTTCTTGGTGTGCTGCAATATTCCTCAAATGTGCCGCGAAAAATAAAAGTTTGAGGCCCCTGCACTATTGTCATGCTATCGTTTCACTACGTTTTCCCTCCTACTATTTGAAACTGATAGCAATAAAACGCGTGTTATTTTTAATCAAGTGATAGTAATAAAGACTTGATGTTTCCCCTCCTATTTCAGCAAAGTTATTGTATTTTTATTCCAATATTAATAGAAAATTTCATTTTCTTCGCTCTCGAAAATGGTAACAGGTGCTGAATGCAGCCTATTGTCGCTAACGCTGTTTCAATAGGCTCGGGACAGTGATGATTTTATTACTGATCGCCATGTTTGTTTTCAAGCAATCCACGTTGTGTTGCTCAATGAACCATCTAATCATCTATTCTGCAGGTCATTGTCGCTTTAATCTTAAAGTCGATCAGTTTTTGCATTTGGCACTTCGACTCAGTTGCAAGTCAGAAAATGGTCATAGGTCACATGACCTAGTCAGATCTGACTTTGTCAGAATCTGAGTGCCGAAAACGCCAAATACAGACTCGAGTTTGTGAAGGACCTGAACATGGTAGCAGCATGGTAGGCCCTTTTCTCTGTGTAACGCCTTAAACACAGGCACATCCATCTCCCTGCTAAGACGACGCACAGATGCCTGAGGGCTGCGTTCATTTGCTTGTCGTACAGCGTCCATGGAGTTGTCTGATGTTGGTGGTTGTTCGCTTCGCTATTCGTCATATGCAAAAGCTTTACGTTTACCAATTTGTTGACCAATAGATATACGTTTGCTCTCGTTGGTGGGGATAGTTGAACCTAGGCTGAAGATCATCTCAGACTTCATCATACGATTTTCCGCATAGTGGAGGTGTCACAACAGAGATTCGTTTCTCAATTGTCATGATTTTGGGTAGACTTTACAGGCCTGCAAAAAAAAAAAAAAATAAATAAATAAATAAATAAATAAATAAATAAATAAATACAAGAAGATTATCATGGAAACGGACTGGGACTTTATAGACACCTTGTATAAAGTGGCTCATTGTTTAAGCATGCTTCTTTCCCCATATAAATTTACAGTTGAGTACCAGTATTTGAATAAATGAGGAGCTTGATTATAGTTGTTTTATGGGAGAAATTCGTAACCATTAAAGAGAGATGAAGATACTGAAGAAAATTCTTCAGAAGTTTCATAATTGTAATTAGAAAAGGAAAAGAAATAATTTCGCGACCTAGGCTCGAACCAGGGGCTAGAATTTTTATTTACTATAGCTAATCTAACCAATTGAGCTATCGTGAACCTTTTCTTCCCTTTTTCTAATAGTAAATATTAACGGAACCTTTCTTTTTATCCATACGTTCCCTTGAAATTACTCAATTTCATGAAGTTATTTTCAAATAAAAAGAATTTTAATATTAACACTGTATCTGTTATTATACAGGGTCGAAAAATTACTGTACATGGAAATCAGCCATTACCCAGCACATTACACAGATGACTACAGCAAACCTCCATAAATAAGCAGAGCCGTATGCAGACATGCCTTCAAGTTGCAGGATGACATTTCCAGCGTCTCCTGTAGATAAAACTGCCGTAAGTATAACTTCAAATTTCACTCCACCATTTCCAATATACTGTATAATATGATCTTAATACAGTTGAACCTCGATATCTATAAAACATCGGAATCTGGAAAATTTTGATTTCCCTGCATATTCACTGTAATTTTCCTTGGTTATATCAAAACATTTTCTCTGAAAACCTCGCTATGTCGAATTTTGACTTTTGCCAGCTAAATGCAAAGCATTGAAATACCTTAGGGAGTTAAGAATTTTTCATTATGAAAAAGATTTTTACGAAAACGAAGGAAATTAAAGCCACTTTTGTTAAAGTTATTTTTTCTCGAGCGTTACGAAAAAAATTCACAGATAAATTTTTCGATCTTCTTGGCAAGTCTTTGTTGCGTACGAGATGTTTGAGCATGCACAGTTCTGCGTTTCTAACCTTAGTGATGCCACTTAAATACATGGCGTAATTCTATACACGTATCATTTTATCTCAGATTTTCTCTATACACACACACACACAGTGCCTTTATTAACTTAAATCGTGATTTAAATATTACCCTCAATATCTCAAAATCTCTTTATCTCGAATTTTTTTCTGTTCCCGTGAAATTCGAGATGTCGACGTTCGACTGTTACAGAACCTGTATTTTCATTACCATTATCAAATCTTTTAATTAATGAAAAGATGTCATTATTGCTAGAATTGTTATTTTTTCTTAGGTAACATCATCTAAATTTCAAATGTGAGGAAGACGATATTTTCAAATATTGCACCACATGGAAGCTCTTGATGAAACTGAAATCAACAACATAAGTTCTAGCGGCAGAAAAGGCACGGACCTTCTTAATGACTTACTAGTTATAATCAAAAGTATTACTGACGGACAGGGTTCGGTTTCAGTGAAGACTATCGAAAATATTCTAGAATGTAGGATTAACATCTCAACATGTCTGCCAAATGTAACAGTATTTTATAATAACAGCTTAAAAAATATCAATGTGAGTAAGGGGATAAGATTTCCAAGTAGTTTCCAAAGGTACAGCAAACGAAACCTTAATCTTAAAAAACTCGAAGACAGAAAATCATATAAAGAGTCAATCATTTCCACATTGTCAGAAAGAAAAAATGTGGAACAAACGAAAAAAATAGAAGCCATTCTACATGATTTATTACTTCTAATTGAAATTATAATTACAAAGCGCGCCTTCATTTCATCAGTCATGGACGGAAATATCTCCATATATAGGATTAACAGCTCTGATTGCCAATATGGTGTAATTTTATCGTACATGAACCACTATTCAACTGACCCAGAAAGCAATATAAATGATATTTCTATGTTGAATAAAGCAAACGGTAATCAATTGCTAGAAGAATTAGCTTATTCAATATCAGAAAATAAAGACGAACAGTTGAATATAACCAATATTGTAAATCCGTCTGAACTTCGTCGCGAGAAACCTTTAAAAAATAGTTTATATAAATACACTAGCAAAAAGAAACTTATAGGCAAAAACCCTTATCTTTGTACTTACTGTGATAAGCGTTTTTCGTCCAATTCAAGGAAGAAGGTACATGAAAGAATTCATTCGGGTGAAAAGCCTTATGCATGTGCCTATTGTGACAAAATATTTTCAGTTAAATCTAATAAACGAAGACATGAAAGAACTCATACAGGTGAAAAGCCCTATGTCTGCACCTTCTGTAATAAAACTTTTACGACTAATTCAAAGAAACAAGTACATGAAAGAATTCACATAGGTGAAAAACCCTATACTTGCACGCCCTGTGAAAAAACATTTATAACTGATAACAAAATGCAGATACATGAAAGAATTCACACAGAACGACCAAATATAGGCGCCTCCTGTCAAATTTTTGTTCCAGTTAATTGTCACAAACTTAGGCATGAAAAAACTCCCGCAACTGAAAAGCCTTACGTTTGCACCTTCTGTAATGAAACTTTTAAAACTAAATCAGAGAAGCATATGCATGAAAAAATTCACCCAGATGTACGACCCCATGCTTGCACCTACTGTGAAAAAACGTTCAGGACTCGCACAGAAAAGCAGGTACATGAATGTGTTCACACAGATAATAGACCCTATGATTGCACATACTGCCACAAAATTTTTAGCACTAGATCAAAAAAGCAGGTACATGAAAGAATTCACACAGGTGAAAAACCTTATAGATGCACCTTCTGTGACAAATCTTTTAATACTAGTACAAAAAAGCACGTACATGAAAGATTTCACACCGGTGAGAGACCCTACCATTGCACCTATTGTGACAAACGTTTTTCGTCGAATTCAGAAAAGAAGGTTCATGAAAGAATTCATTCGGGTGAAAAACCCTATGCATGCGCCCATTGTGACAAAACATTTTCAGTTAAATGTAATAAATTAAGACATGAAAAAACTCATACAGGTGAAAAACCCTATGTCTGCACCTTCTGTAATAAAACTTTTATGACTAATTCAGAGAAACAAATACATGCAAGAATTCACGCAGGCGAACGATCTCATGATTGCACTTTCTATGACAAAACATTTAGGTCTCATTCAGAAAAGCAGAAAAGATTTCATACAGGTGAAAAATCCTATAAATGCGACTACTGTGACAAAACATTTTCAGTTAAATTTAATAAATCAAGACATGAAAAAACTCATACCGGTGAAAAACCCTATGCCTGCACCTTCTGTAATAAGACTTTTACGACTACTTCAGAGAAGCAAATACATGAAAGAACTCATTCGGGTGAAAAACCTTATGCATGCGCCTATTGTGACAAAACATTTTCAATTAATTCTAATAAATTCAGGCATGAAAAAACTCATACAGGTGGAAAACCCTATGTCTGCGTCTTCTGTAATAAAACTTTTACGACTAATTCAGACAAGCAAAGACATGAAAGAATTCACACAGGTGAACGACCTTATGATTGCACTTTCTGTGACAAAACATTTAGGACTCATTCAGATAAGCAGGTACATGAAAGAACACACACTGGTGAAAAACCTTATACATGCAACTACTGTGACAAATCTTTTAACACTATTACAAAAAAATACGTACATGAAAGATTTCATACAGGTGAAAAACCCTATGAATGCATCTTCTGTAATAAGACTTTTACGACTAATTCATTGAAGCAAATGCATGAAAGAATTCATTCGGGTGAAAAACCTTATGCATGCGCCTACTGTGACAAAACATTTTCAATTAAATCTAATAAATTAAGACATGAGAAAACTCATACCGGTGAAAAACCCTATGCCTGCATCTTCTGTAGTAAGACTTTTACGACTGACACAGAGAAGCAAATGCATGAAAGAATTCACAGGGAAGCGACCTTATGATTACACATTCTGTCACAAAATTTTTATCACTAAAAACAAAAAGCAGATACATGAAAGAATTCACACAGGTGAACGACCCAATACTTGCTCCTACTGTTACAAAACGTTTAGTACCTCGCACAGAAAAGCAGGTACATGAAAGAATTTGCACAGGTAATAGACCCTATTCTTGTACCTACTGCATCAAATCGTTTACCACTGAATCAAGACAGCAGGAAGATGAAAGAACTCACACAAGTGAAAAACCTTACACATGCTCCTACTGCCGGCCAGGTGATTGAGAGGGCTAGGGCGTAGGCTTTTTAGTTCTCGAGTCCACTTGGTCTTGGGTTCGAATCCCGCCGTGGACATGGATGTTTGTGTTGGTCCCGAGCTGCGTTGAGATATGACTTGTGTAAAAGGCGCAAAATGACCATAGTAGTCGACGCCAAAATTGCTAATAAACCAAACCAACCAACTATGCTCTACTCTGATAAATCTTTTAACACTAGTACAAAATGCATGTACATGAAAGACTTCCCACAGATGAAAGACCTTACGCTTGCACTTATTGTGACAAAGCCTTTAGGACTCACACATACAAGCGGGTACATGGAAGATTTCACATAAGTGATAGACCGTAATCATGCACCCACTGTGACAAAAACTTTTAGGACTAGTACGGTAAAACGTTAACATGAAGGAATTCACACGGGCGAAGGACACTAAGCCTGCAGCTATTGTGATTAAGAGTTAGGACTAATTATTCTAAATTTCATCATGAAAGACTTTAATGTGTTTGCACATTTTGTAAAAAAAGCTTTTAGGACCAATTATGAAAAGCAGGTTCACGAAAGAATTCATATTTTGAGAACGACCATACACCTGCATCTACTGTGACAAAACTTTTTCAGTTAAATGTAGTAAACTAAGACATGGAAAACATTCACAAAGATTTACACCTACAGCAATAATAAGGGTTTATGACTAATTCATTGAAATATTTGCATGGAAAAACTACACAGAATAATGACTTTTGTTGTTTAAGTTTAATCTGGTAGGTTTGTTGATAGAGGAGGCGTAAACACTTCATCTTTCACATAATCCCATGCCAAAAAAAAAACGCAAGGGGTTAGGTACTGCGATCATGAAGGCCATGACAGGAATTTCTCATCAGATGCATCCTGAAGCTGTAAACTGTGCATACCTTCGCCGAACGGATTTAGCAGTTGGTGGATCTTTTTTGAACTTCGTTCTGACATTTTGAAAGGAATATATTTCACTCGTGATTATATTCTTGATTATAGGATTTGTAATTTTGAATAAAAAAAATGTAGTTTGTCTATTAAAACTCGACTTTACAAGGGTGAACCAAGAAATAGTAGGGGAAAGTGCCCCGAATATCGGATAATTTTTGTAAAGTTACTATAACTTTATTATACAGCTACACATATTTTTAAAAAATCACGAAAGTACAAAATCTTTACTTAACCTATATTGCAAAAATAGTTAATTTCTTTCAAATATATCATGAGGGAAAAAATGGAAACATAACAAGTGCATCTTTTAGAGTTCTTCAAAGGAGGTTCTTGATACCGGGTAGTATGAAAATTAAAATTGCCGGACTAAATGAGACCTTTTGCAGTTCTGATTCCAGCATATTAAAAAATAAATCTTTCTCCTTGCAAAATCCCTTAGCTTTGGCCAAAGACATTGCTTCTGGTGTTATGAGGCTAAGGGAAGGATTCCACTTTAAAAAGTTCCTGAACTATTTGTTTCCTGCAGCTCCTATTGACGATGGAAATGGGTGGTTGATGTTGTTCATCACGAAAAGAAAGTTATTGGATGCTATATGCTCTCAACCCAAAATATCTACTCTCCACGAACTTTGCGGTATTCAACCAACTGGTCGTCTAGGTCATTTCCTAAGATACTTTTTCTGTCTAATTTTCTGTGTATCAGAGAATTGATGTCCATACTTGTATTATTTTTACATAATCTTCAAGGGTTGATTTGGGCACATTGTAAATCTTTGATGCATTCAAATATCCCATTTTTTTTCTGTTTCACTGCATTGACAGCTGCTATCATTGATACTGGATAGAAGCTGACACTGCTTCCTCTGCTTGCATTCTTCAATAAATACATCTATTGAAATAAAAATAATCTAATATGAGACAAAGTGAAGCCCAATTTCGGATATCTGATTTTTGGGACCCAATGACTACGCAAATGTGTGGACATGGTGCAAAAAGTTTACCGAGGTGAAATGCGCCGGTGGCTGAACTCGCAGGAAACAGACTTATATGCGATGGGCATTCAAAAACTTGTACCACGACGGGACAAATGCCTTAATCGCAATGGCTCATACGTAGAGAAATAACCAGAACATTTATATGTACTTTGTATATTTTGTTTGTTTATGTCTGCTCCAGCACTTTCTTAAAAAAATAAATAACGTTAATTTTTAATTTTCCCTCGTATATGGCATCTTTATTCGTTCCCTTTTTTAGCTAAGTTAAAAAGAATTCACACAGGTGAACGAACCCATGCTAGTATCTACTGTGACAAAGCTTTTAGGGCTTATTCAAGTAAGCAGCAACATGAAAGATCTCATACGGATGGAAAACCCTATGTTTGGAGTAGATCAGAATGGGAAAATCATTCATTGCTAGATCGTGCTGTATGCAATTCAGCTACTGGATTATCTGCGTTCCCCAATCTGCAGAAAGTTATTGAGCTGCTTATGGTACTTCCATTTTCCAGTTTAAAGATTCTTTAGTACTCTAAGAAAGTGCAAAACTTTGGATCGTAATAGATTCAACACGAATACAGTCGTAGCACTGATGGCAACTAATGAAGGAATATGTGACCAGGTGGGGAGGAGGTATTGTTAAATTTGAACTTAGGACTCAAATGTAAAAAACACAATCTGGAAGTGAATAATCTTAAAGAACACGATCCAGAGAATTATAAATTTTATAGTATTGTTCATCATCCTATAGAAAAAAAATTAACATAATAAAATTATATAACATAATATATCGATATGTAGAAACTCCATTTTTTACCCATCGCAGTCAGGTCTCTCTTTCTTCCATGGGTTGGACATACGGGTATTTTCGTCATTGGCCATGGGGATTTTTAATTGACTAAAGTAATGCTTAGTTTCTAGTTTCGAATGTGTATCACCAGCACCAGGAATGAATTTATTTTTGAATTAAATTAAATAATTCGGAGAGTTCATAAAGTCTGTGAAGTTTTTATCTTCTATAGAAATATTGTTTAGATTTTCTTTTTAAAATTTCAATTTAATGCTCTCAAGTGTTAAAAAATAAAAGAGATTCTCGCAAAAATTAGAAATTTTACAAACAGAATTTTACAAAAATGTTCATAATATTACAATAGTAGCTAGAGTAGCCACTATAATATTACATTACTATAGTAAACTTCGTGTTTTCATAGTAAATTTTTTATGTATTTTTCAACTATAGATGACACTGCATGTTTCCACAAACCCAAATGCAATGCATCTCGGTTCTTGTAGCAGCCCTGCTCCTCACTGCAAGAGAATCACATTTCTTAATCGAGTTCTGATAAGGAACGAAGCTGTATTCGGGAAATATACCGTAAGTTTGTTCTGCGTTCATTTATTCAAATATATGCGTTCATACGTGAAGCATAATAGCAGATGCAGATCGAAAGAGGACTATATTTTAGGTCAGACTATGCTAACAAAAGTATAAGATTTTTCCGTTGTTGGCGCTGGAGGCTAATATTGTTGGTTTTATTGTGTTCCGAAACTCACTTTTTTTTTTTCCTGAAATCGACTTCAAAACTCATGATTCAAAAAGATATGATAAAATTTTGAGAAAAAAAAATTCCGTCTATAGGTAGTATGTATGTGACCAATTTTTTGCAGCTAAGTCCTCCGAAACGGCAAATGGCACAATTAAATAAAAGTCACACATACATAGACGGTAAGCCTTTTTATAGATACTAATTTTTTTCTAAAAATTAAAGAACGGCTGTAGCTTTCCAACCAAAGAACCAAACTCAATAAACTCGACATGACGGACTCCTCCCATTAAGGCGATTTTTTTTTTTAGTAAATTACTTGTTTGAAACTTATGAGCCGTGTTTGTGTTTTTTTGGGTTTCCCCCCCCCCCCCCCACCTATTTTTTTTCTTTATTTTATATTTTTTTTTTTAATAAATAAATTCCTATTTAGAGGAAGGATCCTTAAACTCTGCATTGACGCATTTTTCATTGAAATGGGCTAAGTCTCTTTAGAGAAGTTTGATATTTTTTCTAAAAATGATGAAATGGCAGAAACATTCATTTCATTGACCAAACACAATAAAAACGACATGAACAGCCTCCTCTCCTTAAGACGAACCTTATTTGAAAAAAGAAACTGTTTGGCTGCGAAGACCCACTTTGGAGTAATTAAGTTTTTAAGGACCTCCAACCTTTCCCCCTTTCCACCCAACAGAATTTTTTTTTTCTTTTTTGAATCCGTTTCATGACCTGGTGGTAGGCCTTTGCGAATTTACCATTCCGCCATTACAATTTATTGTATTGTATTTTCATGAAGACTAAAATTCAGGTGAAGTGTTGCCATGTTTCTCCATCAAAAAAAATAATAAACGATTATTATATGCAATAAAAAGACACAGGGAGCTGAAATTAATCCTTTGTAGCTGGGGAGATGTGCACCCCCTCTTTATCATCAGATTATTCCACATACTTTATGGGTAGAAGGAATTTTGGTCAGAGTCAAAGTTTACGAAGAAATAAGTAGCCTTCTTTGCCTTTTCATTACAGTGATCGCAATTGTTTCAATAATTTGTTCCGTATTTAATTCATATGATAGCATCCATGTTAGAAAGGACGTTGAAAGTTTTAAATTTTAAACATAGTGAATAAGTCTGTTTCTAGATTTTAAAATTAATGATTAATGGCACGGACTTAATTATAATTTAAGGTTCATTTTGTATAATTTGGGTATCTGCCTTTCCTGTTGTTATGTTATTCCTGATTTTAATAATATTTTAATAATTTGATTACAATTTACAAATCTTGTAACAAATGTCATTATTGTTTGAATAAATATTTTTTTCTTAGGTAACTTTATCTGAATTTCAAATGTGAAGAAACGGACATATCCAAATCCTCCACAAAATGGAAGCTACAGATGAAACTGCTGTCCATAATATCTGTTCCAGTGGCAGAAAAGGCACAGACCTTCTTGATGATTTACTGGTTATAATTAAAACTATTACTAATGGACAGGTTTGGGTTTCATTCAAGTCCACCGAAAAGGCTTTAGAATCTACTATTAAATTCTCAACATTTCTTCCAAACTTAACTGTATTTTATAATGTCACTGAAAAAGATATCAATGTAACGAAAGGAAAAAGATTTCAAAGAAGTTTTTTAAGTTACAACAAAATTAACTTTACTCTTAAAAATTTCAAAGAGTCACTCACTCCCACATTCGTGGAAAGCAAAACAGTAGAACAAACAAAAAAAATAGAACACGAACATAAAAAAATAGAAAAATCTTCATGATTTATTACTTCTCATTGAAGTCATTATTATAGGACGTGCCTTCATTTCATCTACGATTGACGAAAATGTCTCCGTATATAGGATTAATAGTCCCCATTGCCGATATGATGTAATTTTATCCTATATGAACCACAGCAAAGATTCAAGTAACCATAAAAGTCATACAAATGATATTTCTATGAGCAGTAAACACGTCAATCATCAGAATACGTTGATAGAGTTAGCATCTTATACAATACCAGAAAATGAAATCAAGCTCTTGGGTAAAACTGAAATTCCAAATGTACCTGCACATACTCTTGAAGTACCTTTAAAAAAGAAAATTATTACAAGCAAAAGCCAATATGTATGTACCTACTGTGACAAAAGTTTTGCACACAAATACAAGAAACAGGAACATGAAAGAATTCATTCAGGTGAAAAACCCTATGCATGCATTTATTGTGACAAAACATTTACATCTAAATCTAATAAACTAACGCATGAAAAAATTCACAAAGATGAAAAGTCCCATGTTTGCACCTTCTGTGATAAAACCTTTATCACTAATTCAGAGAAGCGGAGGCATGAAACAGTACACACAGGTGAACGCCCTCATAATTGTACTTACTGTAACAAAAGTTTTTGGGCTAATATAGACAGGCAAGTACATGAACGAATTCATACAGGTGAAAAACCCTTTATTTGCGCCTATTGTGACAAAACTTTTTCAGTTAAATCTAATAAATTAAGACACGAAAAAATTCACACAGGCGAAAGACCACATTTCTACCTCATCCCTCATCCCTGCACCTACTGTAACAAGACTTTTAGGTCTAACATAGATAAGCAAGTACATGAAAGAACGCATACAGGTGAAAAACCGTATTCTTGCACCTTCTGTGAAAAAACGTTTACCACTAGTTCAATAAAACGGGTACATGAAAGAACTCACACTGGTGAAAAACCGTATGCTTGTACCTATTGTGACAAAGCGTTTATCACTAATACAAAAAAGCTCTTTCATGAAAGAATTCACACAGGTGAAAGACCCTACACATGCACTTACTGTGACAAAACGTTTAGACTTAATAGAAGCAAGGTGGCACATGAAAGATCTCATACAGCATGAAAAACTTAACAGAGGTGAAAGATCCTCTTTTTGTGGCAATTATAAAAAAGAGTATATGAAGGATGGTCTTATGAGGATGCCTCAGATGTTTATGAAAAAGCTTTTAGGATTAATTCAGAGAAGCTGCTTCACGAACGAAGTCAAACTGGCATAAACACTATGCTTGCATTTACGCAGTAGTACTGTTAATTCTAACGTGAAAAAATTGACACTGTAGAAAGGCCAGATTTTTGTACTATAAACCTTTTCGCATTAACTCAGAGAAGGAAGTACATGAATAAACTCAAACAGGTGAAAGACCTTAGGTTTGCAACAGTTATGACAAACTTTGAGGACTTGAAAACATGACATTATTGAAAGACTATGCTTGAATGTACGACGAACAAAACTATTACTTCCAGTTCTGCAAAACGCAAACATACGTGAACGAATCTATTCTTCAATTTGCTAGCTCTAAGATTTGGATCACTGCGATTTCGCCACTGTATGACGGTCTAGGCCAGGGTTCGGCAACTGCGGAAGCTCTAAAACTGGACCGTCAAAATTTTTTTGAAAGTTTGTACCAGCTATAGAAATAACTTTTTGAACCGTCGCCGATTATCACGATGCTATCAAAAATTAAAATTAAAAATTAGTAAGAAATATGAGTTTTTTTTCTGGACCTCGATAAAAATTTTCAAAAGTATCCGGACCCATGTCAGACTCATGGCCCCAAGCCGCAGGTGGCCTTTTGCGTGTTATTCTTTTGAGCCCCCCTCCCGCCTCCATGAAAATATATAATA
>JAHWFO010005168.1:3265193-3282042 GCA_023313115.1 Rhysida immarginata | reverse complement strand
TCATACATTGTTACATCATCACCCGAAGATACGTTTAATCGCATTTCTACCAATAATAAGCCCTGAAATGCAATTAAACGTATCTTCGGATGATGATGTAACAATGTCTAACGTTTTCGCACTCAGGCCTTATCTTTAGGAGGCGTTGGCCAGAGGCTGTAGATGGAATGGTCTTTCTAAAGGCTAGTTATTTCAAAATTCAGCCATGCGGATGCTGGGATCGGTGTTTCCTCCGTTTCACATGGCGTAGTATGGCAGATCAGCTGATTCTTTAATCGTAAGAAATATGATCTCTGAAGTTTAGGTAGCAAAATTCCAGCTTGTTTTGCAACTGGATGTACGTAGAGTAATTTTTTCCAACAACGAAAAGCTTAATTTATATTTTTTTGAGATATGCAGATTCCTTTTTTCTTCACGACAACTCAATAAGAAAATATCTTTAAACACCAGTTCAAAAAACACTAAGTTATCTCGATTTTAAGGAAAGATATTTTATTTAGTCTGGTGCTTTTGTATTATGTTTTTGGCAGAATAAAAACGAGAATTAAAATAATTTGTCGTTTTATTGTCTATGAATGAAACTGATATATTTGTTTTATTTTATTTTATTATCAATTCAACATTATTAACTTTGATAAACTAAAATTAAATTAAATAAAATTAAATATTATGAATTCTAATTAAATTATAACACACTGAAAGTAGGAAAAAAAGAAATAATTGAAAGTAGACTAAATAGAAAGACTGTTGCAATATGCAATGATACTTTATTGATTTACCAACTAAAACATTAAAAAACCAACATAATGAAAACCAAGAAAATCTTTCGCGGTTTAATCTTAATTATTGAGCAAACGTAAATAACCACTATATTTTTTTTATTCATAATCTCCATTAGGTTCAATACATGTTTTCCAGCGTCTACAGAGTGCATAGATTCCTCTTGAAAAAAATTCTTTTGGTTGTCTGCGCAGCCACTCGTGCACCGACTGTACCAGCGATAAGCCCCTCTGTACCAGCGAACGAAACTCAATAAATTCAGCATTTTCTGGCTCTTCACATTGAGGCGAATAATTTCTCTAAAGAAAATATTTGGCACTGACGAGCCGTTTTGGAGTTATTATCCCAACCTCCCCCCCCCCCCCCAATCCCAACATGAAAAATGTATTGTTTTCCAAAATAATATATTATGCGTACATAGTGTTTCTTGCAAATGAACTGTTTCACTCTTTTGAGCCAATTTTGAAAAATACAGGGTTTTTTTTATCCCCTCCGCCGTAAATGTAGATTTTCCATCCCCCCCCCCTTTTCATGACAACGTGGGAGGCCTGTGCGAACGTACTTTACCATAACACGATTAGCTCTTATTTTTAGGCAAATAATCTACTGTATAATCCACAACTGCAAATCTACTATGAACACTGCGTCCTTTATATGCAATTTTTTATATATATATTTTTTTTTACACCTAGATGGCAGTGCAATGTTCTAGCTGCCTCTAACCCAAAATGCAATGCGTCCCTTATCTGCGATTTTAGGAGCCCACCTGCTCCTCTTATAAAATTATCTTAATTGTTAATCGATTTCTATTAATGAACGAAGCTGTATTCCGGATATATACGGTAAGTTTGTTCTTCGTTCATGATTATAAATTATGTGAAACATCATGAAAGATGCAGATGGGAAACTTGAGATCGAAAGAGAATAAGGTCACACTATATTGATTTTTCCGCCTACAGATATACCCCCCTTCATCACATTGTCCTTCATCCATCCCTGGATATATTTACTATCTGTAATCCAGACATGGTTTAACACTTTTAAGGAATGATAAACAAGTTAGCTTTTCTTTTTAATCTTGTAACCCCGGATGAGTAGTCGAGAGCTATCACAACGGTAGAGATAGTAAAATTAGATTTATCTCCACCGTGACTAAAACGGTGGAACCGTTTGTATCGCTCTCGAGACAAGGGAATCGTGTTTTCGAAACTCGCTGTGGTATGATTGTTTCGGTTTCTACTAACCGGAAGTTGGGGGGATACCTTCTGAAAAGTGAAGCCACTATCCGCCATGATCTTGGAGGGGTACGTCGTGGTTTTTTAATGCTTTGAGAAACAATATTTCAAATAGATGTCTGATTTTTTCATTTGATTTTTCAGTTTTTATAAATCAGATAAATAATTTTTTATTGTTTTTGAACTTGTGTATTTATTATTTATTTATTTATTTATTTTTTACATTTTATACAATTTTTCATTTAATAATATGATGTAATAAGATTATAATTAAGTTTATATCTGCATAAAACATATAATTTTTTAGTTTTAATTTTTAATGAAATAGACAAAAACAGACAGTTATATGTTTACTATCCTATACAGGTTGATTCCAAATTGGTGAATCAAAAGTACCTAGCGCTGTTCTGTGGGTAGCAAAATGAACATAAAGTTCCTCATGCGAAATGTCGAAATCCCAACACTTATACCCAAACACCTCGCCCACTTTATTAAAATCTCGCGAAATTTTGTAATATTTCGTCATCGTTGCGAAGAAAATCAATGGAAAGTTTCCATCGTCACCTATGGAGAAAATAAACGCGCGCTATTCCTTCACAAAATGCTGTTCGTGCTGGGTAATCCCCAGAATCTTCCATACCGTTGCCTGAGAAACGCCTAACCCACAGCTACTGTGGAGTACTCCTCGGCCACATTGTCAAGAACTTGATTCAGTACAGCGGATTGCAGGGCTGAAGGAGGATGAACAGTTCCAAATTCCTTCAGATTACGAACAAGTCGTTGAAAAACACCATACTCTGGATGGCAGCGATGTGGGAAACGCTGTCGATATTGTCGAGCTGCTGCACGAGCATTGCTATTACACGCTCCGAAAATTAGGTGATTGTCATTCTGCACTAGGTATTCTGCACTTGATTGAAAGAATGAGTTTCCAATGCGCGCTGCCGCAACGTCTTGCCTAACAAGCGGTACTTAAATACTTTCCTCTACTGCCTTGTATTTAAACACCCCAATAAACGCGTCTTAATGGGGGGGGGGGTCAAACCTTTAATTAAACACTTAATTAAAATTTTGAAAACAGTTTAATTAAGAGTTTACATATCAACGGTGGGATATTTTCTTCTCTTGCCACTTTCTTGACCCCTCATTCATAATGGGATGATAACGAAACTTCGCGGGTGTTTAGGATATAAGGGTTGAGATTTCGGCATTTTTCTTGAGGAACTTTATGAAGCTAGTTTCTGTTCGAACAAGTAAACAGATGTTTTTCATAATAACGGTATCTGCCTCTCTCTTTTGTTATTCGTCATTTAATATTTTATTATCATTAGCAAATCTTTTAAAAAATGAGAGGATGTTATTATTGTTTAAATAATTATTTTTTTAGGTAACTTCATCTCTGTTTCTAATGTGAGGAATACGACATTTCCGAATCTTGCAGAATATGGAAGCTTCTGATGAAAATGACGTCCACAACACTTGTTGCAGTGGTAGAAAACACAAAGACCTTCTTGATGATTTACTAATTATAATTAAAACTATTACTAATGGACAGGTTTGGGTTTCATTCAAGTCCACCGAAAATGTTTTAGAATGTATTATTAATTTCTCAACATTTCTTCCAAGTGTAACAGTATTTTATAATAACAGCTTAAAATGTGTCACTGAAAGAGATATCAATGTGAGGAATGAAAAAAAATTTCAAAGTAGCTTTCCAAAATACAACGAAAGTAACCTTGATCTTAAGCAATTGGGAGAGAAGCAAACATTTAAAGAGCCACTCCTGTCCACACAGGCAGAAAAAAAAAGTGTGCAACAAACGAAGAAAATAGATGACATTCTACATGAATTATTACTTCTCATTGAAGTCATTATAACAGGACGTGCCTTCATTTCATCAATGATCGACAAAAATATCTCCGTATATAGAATTAATTGCTCTAATTACAAACATTGTGTAAGTTTATCATATATGAATCACGACTCAACTGATACTAAGAGCCATACAAATGATATTTCTGTCTTCGTTAAAACAAACAATAATGAGAATATGTTTACAGAGGTTGTATCTTGCACATTATCAAAAAATAAAGTCGAACTGTTGAGTAAAACTGAAACTGAACATCCTCATGAAAAACCTTTAAATATGAGTTTATACAAAAAGTCTTCCAAAAAGAAAAATATTACAGGCAAAAAAACCCATGTTTGCAAATACTGTGACAAAACTTTTCCTTCCAATTCAAAGAAGCAAAATCATGAACGAATTCATTCAGGTGAAAAGCCCTATGCATGCGACTACTGTGACAGAACTTTTACAATTAAGTCTAATAAACAAAAACATGAAAAGATTCACAAAGGTGAAAAGCCCCATGCTTGCACTTTTTGTAAAAAAACTTTTAGGACTAACGCAGAAAAGCAGGTACATGAAAGAATTCACACTGGTGAGAGACCCTATGCTTGTACATACTGTGAGAAATGTTTTAATACTAAATCAAACAAGCAGCAACATGAAAGAACTCACACAGGTGAAAGGCCCTATGCTTGCTCTTACTGTAAAAAAACTTTTAGTATAAATTCAACCAAAGTGGCGCATGAAAGAACTCATACAGGTGAAAAACCTTATGCTTGCGGTTACTGTGACAAAACGTTTAATTTTAAATTAGGGAAGTTGGTACATGAAAAAACTCACACGGGTGAAAAGCTCCATGCTTGTATCTTTTGTAATAAAGGTTTTACGACTAATTCAGACATGCAGATGCATGAAAGAATTCACACAGGTGAGAAACCATATGCTTGCAGCTTCTGTGAAAAAACTTTTAGGACTAAAAAATTAAAGCTGGTACATGAAAGAACGCACACAGGTGAAAAACCGTATGCTTGCACTCACTGCGACAAAACATTTACCACTAATTCAAAAAAACAGATACATGAAAGAATTCACACTCGTGAAAAACCTTATTCTTGCACCTACTGCGACAAAAAGTTTGTATCTAACACAAAAAAGCAATTACATCAAAGAATTCACACAGTTACCTGAAAGACTCTATACTTGCACAAACTCTGACAAAACTTTCAGGATTAATTCAAGGAAGGTGGTACATGAGAGATCTCCTATAGCATGAAAAGTTTCACAGAGGTGAAAGATCCTGTCTTTGTGCGTATTGTGAAACAGCTTTTAGGATTAATTCGAGAGCTGGGTTCACGAAAGAAGTCAAACAGGCGTAAACCCTATGCTTTTATCTACTGAAATAAAACTTTTACTGCTAATTCTATTATTTAATTCTAATAAATGCTTGCATGAAAAAAATGCACATCGTTGAAAGACCCTATGCTTGAACCTACATAAAAAATTATTAAAAGGAAACTGGAGATAATGCTCCTAGCATAAGATAAAGATATTATCAGAAAAAATGGAAGGAAAAATTCCACAACCTGGATTCGTACCAGGAACCACGAGTATCACGCTCGATGCCCTAATTTTTCCTTCCATTTTTTCTGATCATATCATTGAACCTATCTGGCAAAATTTATACTTCTGGTTCCACAAAACGCAAACACGAAAGTACTCGCATATGTGAATGAATCTATGATTCTTAAATTAGGTAGCATTAAGATCAGAGACAAATGAAAGAAAGAGACTGGCAGTGCCCTATTCATTTCGCTGAGCGCTACTGGTGCCAGCGGAAGTGCAACATTCGCCATGTTACGATTGGCAAAAACCTAAGGCGGCATATATTCTCAATGTGATTTCAGCTGTTTTTGTAGATGATTTCTGGAAGTATTAGTAAGCATAACCTGTTTTCTGATTGCATTAACTAACGATAACGTATACTTTTAATAACTCCAAATAACTGATCCAGTGCCTAAGGAATTTTAAAAGACAAATATTTTAAAATTTAAAATTAAAAGAAAAGGAAGAAATAATTCTCAGTTCAATAAAATAATCAATATATTAATCCACTTATCGTAATAAGCAATTGTTTGCGATTGTTTCACATTGGCTTCGGTAGCTCAGTGGTTGCGTTACCGTTCCACTCCGTCCGAGGACGACGAGGATTTTTTCAGGGAGAAAATCCTAAGATCACGCACTTCCTTTGGAAGGGAAGTAGAGAGGTTGGTCCCGTGTAGTCGTTTGCCGGCTGCACGTTAAAGAACACTTGCAAGGCAAAATTTGCCGCCCCTATAACCCTGTCCTGAAATGACCATAGAAGTTGAAAAGGACGTTAATACCAAAGAAACCAAACCAAACCGATTGATTCACATGCATTGCCTCGGGCGATCATCTGTTTCTTGGCAATCCCAATATGGCGGTGCGAAGGCACCACTAGAGGGGAGGTCACTGCCAGTCTCTTTCTCTCATTTGTCTCTGATTAAGATTCGGAACACTGCGATTGCGTTACAAAGACAACATATGTCATTCTAGGTTACGGTTCGGGGATTAATTGTCAGCCATGGCCAGAATCTGTAGATGGAATGGTCTTCTAACTCTGAAAAGGATTAGTTATCTCAAAATTCAGTCATGTGGGTGCGCTACTATTTCATCTGTGTTAAGCACTACAGGGGGAGTCAAAAGTCGCAGTACACCCTGTTTTTTCGAAAACCTTGCAGGAATTGGGAAGTCTGAATATTCCAGTAGGGTATGGGTGAAGTTGTCTATCTTTTACGGTGTGTATCGAACATGGCCACCATCTTGAAATCGGCCATCTTGAATCTAAGCAAATTTTTTAAATGGAAAGGGAATCGTGTGTTATATGAGATAACATCAGCATTTTCTGACAATTTCATTCCTGTAAACAGATTTGAAGTAACAGTTACGGTTCAAAAGTTACAGCACATTTTGTTTCATTTTGTAGCAGGCAACTGAAGGTGGCTTTGACCATGGAGGAGAGAATTGAGGTCATGTTGATGTCTGGAGAACGAAGTTTCCGTGTCATAGCTGCAGATTTTAACAACCGGTACCCAGAAAGATCTCCAATTTCACACAACACTGTCAGATGCTTAATTTAGAAATTCTGAGAAACTGGGACTGTGGTTGACAAGGCACGGAGTGGCCGTCCAATAAGTGCTACTGACGAGACAACTTCAAGAATGATAAATTAAATAATAAATGATATTATAACTGGAGATAAGCCTACCAAGCATCGGGTAAAGATCTTTCTTTCGAAAAATGGAAGGAAAAATTCTGCGACCTGGTTTCGAACCAGGAACCTAGGCTGTCATGGCCGACGTCTCTACCATTTTGGAGGTTCCTGGTTCGAAACCAGGTCGCAGGTCAGCAGAATGTGAAATCAGCCAGTCATCTATCAGTGGTTAGATGTTCGATTTCCTGGTCATTGGATTGGCCCGACGTGGTGCTGTGGAGTGGCCACCCAGATCACCTGATCTCACACCACTTGACTTTTATCTGTGGGGTCATTTAAAGCAACTCGTATATGCAGAGAAAATCAGAAACAGACACCGTCTCCAGCAACGCATTGAAGGAACGTGCCAGCATTTCTGCGGAAATCCTTCTGCGAGTGCATGACGATTGGATTCAGCGCCTTCAAATATGCCTTGACCAAGAGGGACACCATGTTAAACACATTAAATGACTGTCTTTTATGAAGAATTTACCTGTACCTTACTGGAATATTTAGATTTCCCAATTCCCGCAAGGTTTTCGAAAAAACAAGGTGTACTGCGACTTATGATTCACCCTGTATAATAGAGGGTATGGACAATTGGACTGTGGCGGCCATTTTGTTGCCTTTCTTCTATTTACTAAAAGCTGAGCCAATGAAAAAGGACTCGCTTTTAAACATAACTTTCCCCTATTTTTATCATAAAATGTTACATATAATTTTATGTATATTTATGAATGTTACAATTTAAATTTGTCTTTAAAGTGATTTAAAGGTTACATACTAGTTAGTGATGAAACAGGACTCGCTTTAAAACTGATTAAAAGTTATATAAAATTATTCGTTTTCCTATTTTTATAATGTATATTTACAAATGTTACATTTAAATTTAAGTCATTAAAATGATTTAAGTTAGGTTATTTATGTTACGTCCTCATTAGCAAGATTAACAAAAAACATTTTCTGAGAGGGGGAAAAAAAGAAAAGAAAAACAGTATTTTTTGTTACTTTTTATATTTATTCCACATTTTTAATGACTGCTCGCATTGCCATTCTCCTGCTGTCTTTTTTTTTTTTTTTTCCTGAGAAGTAGGAAACCAAGCGGCTAAAACTTGGACGTCCTTAAATTTCATAAAGTCATGAAAACTCAATTTTTTTTTAAGAAAAAAAAGCTCGCTTCATTGCTTTTTATAAATTTTTCTGCTTCTTCCAGTAAGTTGTGTACATTTACAAATTGTAGAGGAGTTTGTTCATAGCAAGTTCTAAAACATTTTAATTCAGTGAGTCTTTTGACATAGACTTGTTCCCAAATCTTCACCATGTTCAAATTGTTCTTCAGAAAAATGTTTCTATAAAACATGATTAGATTTTTAACATAAATAAAAAGAAAATTCATTAATGTACGAGTATATTCTGCAGTTTACGAGTTGTAGTTCAGTGGTGGGTAGGACAAAACCCCCGGTCTTAAAGTGCAAGGGATGAAAAAAAACCCAGAGTAAAAACACAACCCCCCCCCCGAGATAAAAGCTGTGGTAAAAGGATAAAAGAAGACATAACCTCTAAATGAAGCCTTAATTTTTATATCATTTTTATTGAGTTATCTGAAAATTTATTGAATTTTTTCCTTGTATTGTGTGACGTGTGTTGGGGGGAGGGGTCTTTAAAAAAGTGTCTAGTGTCTATCTTTAAACACCAGATCACAAAACTATTATCTCGATTTTAAGGAAAATTATTTTATTCAGTCTGATGGTTTCTTTTTATTATATTTTTATCATAATAAAAACGATAATGTAATTAAAATTATTTTTATTTTAATTTTGCTATAAAATAATTAAATAATTACATGGCTATTATTTGTATTTGCTTTTCAAATTTCTTCAGGGCTGTTTTTTTCTCAGTAAGTTTTTTAATAAAAGAAGATCAAATTCATAAACTTTTCATTATTCTCAATTTGTGAAATGAAAAATTATAACACACTAAAAGTAGGAAAAAAAAGAAATAACTGTTATTTAAAAGTAGAATAAATAGAAAAACTGTTGCAATATGTAGTAAACTTTATGGAATTACTACACAAAAAATTAAAAACTACCACGACACGTGCAGATTATAATACAAATATGGTCTGTGCGAAGCAATGCTGGTATCAACGCCTGCTCTTGTCTATTTTTTCAACTACACAAAACTGATGCATTGAATCTAGTGGAGTTGGACGACGATTCCAGTTACAGACCGGGAAACAAGAGGCAGAGTGACAGGACATCTAGCAGCAGGCCAGTCACAAATGAAAGTGAACGTGTCAAGCAGCATCATCTCTCGCCTGTAGAGGCCTTTCCAGCAGGATGGAAATATTGTCTGACGCTATAGCAGAGGATGTCCACGCATCAACTGTTGCTCCGGAGGGGACGCTTGTTGTTATACCCGAGCATGCATCATAGACAGAGATACACGAGCCATGTCATGTTCTTAGAGTCCCAGTGCTGTCTAGAGGTGCTTCAAGACGGATCCAGTAGATTGGTTGGTGTGATGGTATGGGCACAAATCATGATGGACTCTCGTGCGTATCTCCGAATGTACCGGGAGATGTGCGGCTTGATGCATTCTAGCACACCAAACATTATACGAGCTGAGAACAGAGTTGGTTGAAGTGTGTGATGTAACATTGATGTTCTGGCGCGTTAACGTTGCGCAGCATAAGGAAGCAACTATTACTTAGTTTGGCACAATTATTTCGCTCTCTCTTAATCGTACTCCTTATTAAAATATTTTTGATACTTTAAATAACAGAGTTCTTTTTGGCCAAGCACAAACTAAGATCGGTGGCCTGTGTATTCGTTTCCCGAACTCAGAATTTTTTTCCCTCTGTAAACGACTTAAAAACTCAAGATTCGAGATGATATCTTAAAATTTCGAGAAATAAAAAATTCCGTATGTGGCCAATTTTGTGGAGCTCACAAAAATGGCAAATGAAATCAATATACCTACAAAGGGTACATTGCACTGTGCCTTGACGTATTTTTTATGAGATTTGGTTAAGGCTTTCCAGAGATATTAATTTTTTTCCAGAAATGAAGATATGGCTGTAGTAATCGTACCAACGAACAAAAATCGGCATACACGGATTCTCACATTTAGACGAATAATTTGTCTAAATAAATAAATATTAGGCTCTGATAGTTATTTTGAAGATAATAATGCATTCCCTACTCCACCCCCACCCCTACAGAAATATTTTTTATTGTTGTTCCAAAAAAATATAACGCGAACTTAAAGGATTCCTTGTAAATGAATTATTTTACTCACGAGCCAATTTTGAGAAATAAAGGTTGTTTTTCTTTCAGACCTCCTCCCCCCAAAAATTTTCTATTTTTTTCCCCATTCACAGAAAGTCGAGGCCTGTGTGAACATACTTTACCATACCACCATTACTTCTTATTTTTAGGCATATTATCTATATTGAAATAATGATCTAGTTCTTCTTAGTTATCTGGACTATATTTTATTTTATAAAACGCTTTTATAATTTTATATCCATTTTTCACATTTAGATGGCAGTGCAATGTTGCTTCTAACCCAAAATGCAATGCATCCGTTCTTTGTGGTTTTCGGAGCCCGCCTGCTCCTCTTGTAACAAAATCTTATTTGTTAATCGTTTTCTATTAATGAACGAAGCTGTATTCCGTATATATGCCGTAAGTTTGTTCTTCATTCATGTTTATAAATTACGTGAAGCATCATGAGAGAAGCAGATGAAAATATTGAGATCGAAAGAGAACAAGGTCAGACTTTGTATCTCATAATGTACTATCAAACGCAAGTATAAGATTTTTCTCTCTGGTGCTAGAGAGATAAGTTCAGCCATATAGGCGCCGTATATGTAAACACTTTTAACGAATGATAAACAGTTTAGTTATTTTTTTAAAAATCGTGTATCCCCGGATGGGTAGTCGAGAGCGGCCAATCGTATGTTCTATATCACTCTCGACACCAGGGTGGCGCTTTATTGATTCTCGTTATTGTATGGATTGTTTCGGTTTCTACTCTAATAATACATGTGGAAGGTAATGGGAAACTAACTCTATTAAAGAAACCCGAATGATCTAAACGGAATTTCCTGGAAGCTAATTTCGTATTTGGAGACGATATTCATAGAGTGATCATTTATTTTCAGTCATTTGAAACCAAAAAGGGAGGGAACCTCTAATCCATTTGAGATTTTTTTTTAATATAATGGAAAATCGTTTTGATCATTTTGACCCATTCAAACGCAGAATCTTCACTTCAGAATATAGTCTCTTTCAACAAGAAAATGCCATATACCATATGAACCAAGGTAATGAATCCTTTTTTATTGACCAATTATACAAGGTCTTTATAATCAAAGTTCCATTTTGACATGGCCATAAAAAAAAAAACTACTGGACCAAAAGCTATAATACTTAGTAATATTATAAAAGAGGGCATGTGAAGTTCATACCCACTAGAAAAAAAATTAGTTCAAAAGGTCACCACCAGCATGGAATAGCGCTCTATGCAATATTCGTATACGAAATTAGACACGAAAATACAGGTGTAACCTGCTTTCAGTAAATGGTGGTGGCCACATTCAACATGTAACTAATTTTAGTAACGATTAAAGACTTGTTAACCTGTGTCTTCATGTCTAATTTCGTATAGTAATATTGCATAAAGCGCCATTCCATGCTGGTGGTGACCTTTTGAACTAATTTTTTTTTTGGTGGGTATGAACTTCCCATGCCCTCTTGTATAATATTACCAAGTATTATAGCTTTTGGACCAGTAGTTTTTTTTATGGCCATGTCAAAATGGAACTTTAATTATAAAGATCTTGTATATCAGATGGCGTTTTAATTAAATGCTGCCCATAATGCATTGTCTGCACCTGAATTATGCCACAGTGTATAAGCACACATCTCTCCAGATGAATTTACAATTTTAGTATTTGATGATCGTATCCAAATGAAGGGCTTAATTATAATTGTTTTATTTGCAAAATTCGTAACCGTTAAAATGAATGGACCTTAAGAGAAAGAAAATTACAGTGAACCGCAATACTCTTACAATTCAACACCGGTTAGAGGAGTTATAGTGAAAATTGTGTCCCTAATTGTGTCCCGACCCGAATTTTATTCCTTCCACTTTTCTAATTATGGGCGCGTTCGGCATGTGCACACTAAACGCACCTAATGACATCACTCAGTGCGAGTGGTGAAAAAAGTGTAGTGCATTTTCTGTGTGTCATAAAAAACAGGAAAGAGCACGAAAGTGGGATGTTCACCTCACCCGTGCTATCATGAATAATAAACATACTGCTGAAAATAAAACTCATCATGACATCTGCATTCATATAACACGCCGAAATCGATCATTACACAGGTAGATTTCAATGTTAGTTTAAACGATATGCAGAATTCAATTATTTTTATACCTGTTGGCTCTTTAACGGTAACTAAAATTCCGAACTATCTATCGCTACATTTCAAGCTCTAGGGCAGCGCCATCTTGCAACGCACTAAACGACTCTACTCCTAACCTAGGGTCATTTAGTGCGCGCACGAAACGCCCGGTAGTACGCGCACTGGCGATGACGAACACGACCGGGTTCCATGACGAACACGTTAGTGCGTTTAGTGGACGCACAAAGACGTTTAGTGCGCGATGTCGAACGCGCCCTATAATTATAAACGGACTTTTCATTCCTACGTTCTTCTGAAATTATTTTTACTACTTCATGAAGTTATTTTCTATTTGAACAAATAAACAGAAGTTTAGTAACATAACGATATCTGCCTCTCTCCTGTTATGCTATTCGTCCTTTAATATTTTTATTACCATTAGCATATCTTTTAACAAATGCGAGCATGTCATTATTCTTTGAATAATTCTTTTTTTCTAGGTAAGTTAATCTCAAAGTACAATGTGAGGAAAACGACATTACCTAATCTTGCGCAATATGGAAGCTCCTGATGAATCTGAAGACCACAGCACTGGCTCTAGTAGCAGAAAAGACACGGACCTTCTTGATGATTTACTACTTATAATTAAAAGTATTACTAACGGACAGGCGTGGGTTTCATTCAAGTCCATCGACAACGTTTTAGAATGTAGTATTAATATCTCAAGACATCTTCCAAGCGTAACAGTATATTACAAGTACAGCTTAAAAAATATCACTGAAAAAGATATGAATGTGACGAAGGAAGAAAATAGCTTTCCAAAATACAACGAAAGTAGCCTTAATCTTAAGAAATTGGGAGAGGAACAAACATTTAAAGAGTCACTCATATCCAAACAGGTTGAAAGAAAAACTGTGCAAGAAACGAAGAAAATAGAGGACATTCTACATGAATTATTACTTCTAATTGAAGTCATTATAACAGGACGTGCCTTCATTTCATTAATGATCGACGAAAATATCTCCGTATATAGAATTAATAGCTCTGATTGCCAACACAGTGTAATTTTATCTTATATGAACCACAACTCAACTGACACTATGTTAATTAAAGCAAACAATGGCAAGAATACATTGATAGAAGTAGTATCTTACACAGTATCAGAAATTAAAGTCGAACTGTCGAGTGAAACTGAAACTGAGAATCTGCCTGAACAACCTCTTGAAAAACCTTTTTTAAAGAGTTCATATGAAAAGCCTTCCAAAATAAAATTTATTACAGGCAAAAAATGCTGTGCTTGCAAATACTGCGACAAAACGTTTACGTCCAATTCAACTAAGAAAACTCATGAAAGAATGCATTCAGGTGAAAAGCCCTATGCATGCGGTTACTGTGACAAAACGTTTGCAGTTAAGTCTAATAAACAAAAACATGAAAAAATTCACAAAGGTGAAAAGCCCCACGTTTGCACTTTCTGTGAAAAATCTTTTAGGACTACTACAGAAAAGCAGGTACATGAAAGAATCCACACTGGTGATAGACCTTATGGTTGTACTTACTGTAAGAAAGGTTTTAGTACTAAATCAAAAATGCAGGAACACGAAAGAACTCACACAGGTCAAAGACCCTATTCTTGCTCCTACTGTAAAAAAACTTTTAGGATTAATGCAACCAAAGTGGCGCATGAAAGAACTCATACAGGTGAAAAACCCTATGCTTGCACTTATTGTGAAAAAACATTTGTATCCAATTCAAAGAAGCAGGATCATGAAAGAATTCATTCAGGTGAAAAGCCCTATACATGCGACTACTGTGACAAAACGTTTACATTCAAGTCTAACAAACTAAGACATGAAAAAATTCACAAAAGTGAAAAGCCCCATGCTTGCAACTTCTGTGAAAAAAGTTTTAAGACTTTTACGGAGAAGCAGATGCATGAAAGAATCCATACAGGTGAACGACCCCATGCTTGCACCTACTGTGAAAAAACATTTAGGACTAACACAGAAAAGCAGGTACATGAAAGAATTCATACTGGTGATAGACCCTATGCTTGCAGATACTGTGAGAAAGGTTTTACCACTAATTCACAAAAGCAGGTACATGAAAGAACTCACACAGGTGAAAGACCCTACAGTTGCACCTACTGTGGCAAACTCTTTAACACTAATTCAAGAAAGCAGGAACATGAAAGAATTCATTCAGGTGAAAAGCCCTATTCTTGCACCTACTGTGAAAAAACTTTTAGGATTAATGCAAGCAAGGTGGCGCATGAAAGAACTCATACAGGTGAAAAACCCTATGCATGCACCTACTGTGACAAAACGTTTAGTTTTAAGTTAGGCAAGCTGGTACATGAAAGAACTCATACAGGTGAAAAACCCTATGGGTGCAGCTACTGTGGTAAAGGTTTTAGGAGTATTTCAGAAAAAGTTATCCATGAAAGAACTCACACGGATGAACGTCACTATCCCTGCAGTTATTGTGATAAAAAGTTTACGACTAAGCATATTAAACTCCAGCATGAAAAACGTCACAGATGTTAAAGAACTTGTGTTTGTAGCTTTTGTGAAAAAGCATTTAGAACTAATTCAGGGAAGAGAATTCAGGACAACTCGCGTAAGTACAAACCAATACTTGCACAGTGTGACGAAGACTTTTACTGTTAACTCGAAGAAAGAACCAAATATATGATTTTCAACCAACGAAACAAACACATCCCAACAAAATTACTCATTTATTACAAATGATTTCCGGTCACCGTTTTCTCCCCTCAAGTATCTTACTTATACTATATTACTCATTAATACACTCTAGACTTTGTTATGGTATCCAATTTTAGAGCTCAACTTCGGGACTTAAATTTAATTCGGCTCTTTCGTCTACAAAAATTGTTCTTAAGAATTCTGCTCAGACTTCGTAAACCTACTCCCGTTCCCCATCTCTTCAGCTCTCTCCATATTGCTTCGATATACCAACCACACATTATCCAATTAATTGTCTTCATCTACAAAGCTATGAACGATAATCTAACTTTTTCCATCCCCCTCACCATGATCCCTCAACATCAAATTCACTCCTATCCAACCCGTAACACCATCCCTTTTAGGACCGCGCTAAATAGGAATAAATATTACCGCCGTTGTATCTCATACATAGGAGCCAGATGTTGGTCACTT
Source organism: Rhysida immarginata (assembly GCA_023313115.1). Classification (NCBI taxonomy): domain Eukaryota; kingdom Metazoa; phylum Arthropoda; class Chilopoda; order Scolopendromorpha; family Scolopendridae; genus Rhysida; species Rhysida immarginata. The sequence continues at coordinate 3,266,314 of JAHWFO010005168.1, read as the reverse complement.
TTTCCCGAAACCCTCCGCTCTTCCTTGTTACTCTCCACCTTTAAGACAGAATTAAAAAAATATATCTTTACTAATATATCCAATACTAGACCTTTTTTATTAATTTCATTTAATTACTGATACACATGTTCGATTACAAAATCAATTATATATTATAGCTGTACTTATTCTTGAATACTCCCTTTCGGGGACCCAACATGTCGGCCCCTATCCATACAGGACCCGACTGAGAATTTCTCTTAATTTATAAATAAATAAAGAAATTTGTTGAATCGAATTTAATTTGTGTAAACAGGTGAATTTTTTTTTGCATATTGCGTTCCTGTTTGATATCAACTAACATCTTGGAATGAATACGTAATGTGTCAGAAAAGCTTGGTAAATGGATCAAAATCTAAATTTGAACGCCTATTATGGGCATGTCGAAAACACCACCTAGCATAGAACATAGTAAACTAAAGTAAATTTACCTGCTGCTGCGTTTAATAGAAGGACGTTTGTTTGTATATTCTGTTTTTCTTTTATTTTTATTTTTTATTTTCTGATACCATTCACTGAACTTTTTAGGCACACCCTGTAATTTCATTTTATTAATATACGTGATTCTCTCTTTATTTGTAAATAATGACAATTAAATAATATTTATAAACAGGGTTTGTTTCTTCCATTTGAAAACCTTTTTTCAAGCGACATACAGTATTTAAAATTTTTTAAAGTACAGAATGAAGAAGTTGATTCATCTGATTGTTACCTAGATGAATGTTCTAGCACAAATGTTATGCCAGAAACGAAACAAACTACACTGATTGGAATAAGGTAATAGTACACTTTCGATTTTAGACGTTTTGTCGAATATCTAGAAAAATACTTGACGAATTACCCTGAAATTTCCGGGGTGTAAAAAGGATGTTACACCTCATATATTTCAGCGAAGGTTTCTCCCGAAGGCAAATAGGGGAACAGCAAAGAAGTGAAACAAAAAAATAATGTTTGGAATCACCCTGTAAAAAATAATGCTTGAAATGCATTGTAGCTGTAGCATATGCTTAAGAAGCTTGTTTTGCTTTTCTGTTCATTTGTATGAGAATAGCACGTATATTCATGGAGATATAAAGGTTTCT
>JAHWFO010005168.1:3244920-3264793 GCA_023313115.1 Rhysida immarginata | reverse complement strand
CCATCTAATTTAGGGAATCCAATGAAAGTCATTCAGTTGCTAATATGACAACATGCTTTTTTATTTCAAACTATTTAGTATAAGAGTTGCGTTATAACAACCTTAATTTATATGGCTCACGGTTGTTTTATTTTCTTGTTGTTTTTTTTTTCTTTTTGAAAAAGAAAAAAAATAGAAAAACGTATAGTGTGAATGATTTGAGAATAGATTTCTTCATTAAAATCCCTCTAATTTAATAAACGACTTTATGTGTCAGTTATGACTGCAGTAATAAACAAAGCATTTGGCTATAGAGTAGTCAGCCGTTGAGAATTTACACAATATTTGAAAACGTGACTGGGCAAACTTCTTCATTAGGCTATAGTAAAATCTATCTAAAAATGCTTATCAAAATGTATATGACGTGGAATTGTATTTTGCCATTTAAAAAAAATAATATTTCATCTTTACGAGGGCAGAACAAACGATATTTTATGTGAAGCTGACAAGGGGACTCCATGTACTCGAACTCGCCGATTTTGATTAAAAAAAAAAAATATTCCACGAGTAGCTTTCACCAAATTAAACACGCTTGCAAAGCCATTCCGAGAAAAAAATTCATAAAGTTTCTTATAGTTGCCTACAGTTTATAAATGCCAGAAGTGTAACATAGATTTCTATCGCGTTCAGGTTGTCTAGTAGAAAAACGCCGAATCATATTTTGCACGTACGGGTTCGAATCCCGTCTTCGATAATTTTTTTTCTTTTCGTAATTTTTTTAAGAAGTATGGGAATGTGTAATTTATTTATTATATATGTTACGATTTTCCAATTTGCTACAATTAATTCTTTAATAAAATTGATGTGAGAATTATTATAATTAAACATAATCTAAAATTTCCGATTTGCTAAGTTTATTTTTACATAAATTGAAAGGTTGTTACAAGTTATATTTATTTCCATTATTTAAAAAAAACAACACAAAACAAGTTATAATTCACGTATAGGTTACAGAAAGAGGTAATAGTTAATTTCGTTTATAACAAAATAAGAAATTGTAATTTGGTGGCTAGTTTGCTAGTTAAAGATGATAATGAAGGGTGATCGATAAACTGTGGATACTAATATGATACATTATACTTAATAGTATGTACATGGTGCAATAATTATTTAATCTTTGTGTGAGTTAAATGTCATCCGAGAAGTTGCAAAATGTAAAAAATAATAAAATTTGGATAAATAACTTTTTTTTAAATACTCATTTATCACTATGGATCATTAATTATAATAATTCGTATATGCATTTTATAAAAAATGATGGTAGCAAATTGGAAAATCGGAATTATTTTTAGTAAATGAATTACACATTCCCATACCGGGGTTTTACAAAAGTTCTGTTGCACCTGCGGATGCGTCGATATCGGGGAGTGAAAACATCCACATAGCAGGTGCTGTTGAAGACGTGGGGGATACCATGATATAAAGGTACTTAGGTGGAATGAATGCGATTCGGATGCAAGGATATTGCGATGGAACGTAACAGAATCGAGATCTCTGCATTCCTATCGCTAAGCAGCTCATCGTCAGCCGGATGATTGTCCACAGGGTCGCAGAGAGGAAGATAGGGGAAGACCTCAAAGATTGCCCACGTGCAGCCAGACATCGCTTAATCAATCCTGTGGGTGTCAGAAAAGCCTTCGAACGTGATCCGACTCCAGTTCGCAAAGAAAATGAAGATATCTGTGGCCACAGTGTCCAGAGCTATCAAGGGAGAGAGTGGAAAGAGTTTCAGGCGAGTGGCAAGAACTTTGCTGACGGCCTGCGAGATAAACATTGGGAGCGCTGTCGTCGCCTTCTCGACGACTCGAAGAGCCATGGCAATCGCATTGTCATCTCTCCTGATGAAAAAACCTTCACGGTCGACCCGATTGTCAACAATCAGAACGACCGCGTGGTCAGCTTCGGCCAGGACATCTCTGAGGTCCGCTACGTGACTACAACCAAGCATCTGGCCTCAATGATGATGCTCGGCGTCGTGGCGTCAAATGGCACGAAAATGCCGCCAATTTGGTTCCCGACCGGTTACAGGCTTACCGCGGCCGACTACTTGACCAAGAACGTTCTGCCCTGGGTGAAAAAGGTGACAAGGAATGCGGACTATGTCTTTCAACAGGACGGTGCCCCGGTCCACAGTGCCAAGACCATTCAAGAGTGGTTAGGGTCGAACATGAACTTCTGGTCGAAGGACTTTTGGCCTCCTCAGTCGCCCGACCTCAACCCTCTTTACTACAGCGTGTGGGCGCATATCGAGAGCAAGACCTGCAAGACCCGTCACAGCATAGTTGACCAGCTGAAAGCATCTGTGAACCGTGTGTGGACCGCCTCGAAGAAAAAGTACATCCGTAAAGTTCGTCGGGCCTTTAGACCGCGCCTAGAGCGTGTGGTTGCCGCCGATTGCGGTTATATCGATTAATATGCATTGTGTACACATCAATATCAGTTCTGACAATAAAAAGCCGTGTCTAACTGCATCACACACCTAGTTATGTCTTTTTTGTGGGGGTCCTCACAAGTGTAACAGAATATTTGCAACACCCTGTACATGTTGAAAAATTTTCGAAGAGAAAAAAAAAATTATCGAAAACTGGATCCCGTTTTGAGCGTTTTACCAATAATCCATCTGAACCAACACCTCCTAGAAAGAAAGCATCTTACAACTGAAACGTCATACATTGTTATGAGTCGACCAAATTTAAGGCTTATTATTGGTAGATATACACTTAACAATGGTTGAATTATGATGATGCAACAATGTATGACGTTTCAGTTGTAAGGCTTTCTTTCTAGGAGGTGTTGTCCGAACGCGATAAAAATCCATGCTACAATTTGGGCATTTATAAAATGTAGGCAATTATAACAATCTTTATGAATTTTTTTCTCGGAAAAATTTGAGAAGTGCGTCGAATGGGTTTGCAAGGGTGATTAATTTGGTGAAAGCTACTCGTAAAATATTTTTTTTTTTATCAAAATCGGTGCGTCCGAGTACGTGGAGCCTCCTTGTAAGTTGCAACCTGTCAGGTAAGATATCTTCTGAAAATTTAGATAATTTTTTTAGGTTAATTTATTATTTTATAATAAAAATAGGCTTTGATGAATTTCGTTTTTTTTTTTGTTTATCTTGATTGTAATATTTGTTTTATTATTTTGAGCACATCATGCAATTAGAAAATTGTCCCCCGCCTTGTCCAACCCAACTCAAACAAAACGCATAAAAATACTTTATGCGTAAAGTACAAAGTCAATAAATAGACTGCACCGGAAACGCTTCAGATTTTCGCCATATTTCTTCTAATAATGTGACACAAGATCGGAAACAAATATTTATATAATAATTTCAAAACACTTCAAAAAGTAAATTATAATTTTATTTTATTTTATTTATTTACTTCAAAGAGAAACTATTGCAATTGAGGGGCTCAGCGCAACAGTGGTCTAAGCCACTTTTTTATAAAATAGAGAAAAAGCAAATTAAAGTTTTTCAATTGTTTGTTTTTCAATTATGGAGAGAAAGCAATAGAGGCTTCAAAACAAACTTTATATTGTTAATTGATATCTTTTTACTTCATAGGATCATAGTTCCCATCAAAAGCAACACATGGCATCAGCATTTAAATTTTCGACTCGGAGAGGGTTAGATCACTGTTGCGCTGACCCCTTCAATTGTTTATTAGACTTGGTAATATAATTATTTATTTTAAAAATATTTTTTTCAGATGGAGGTAAGGTTAGTAAAAGGGGATGAGGGCTGATCCCATTTTAGTAAAGAGTTCCACCACTTGTAGTTGTATCACTGATCACTTGTTGTTATAGAGACATGCGTTATGACTTTATGTTCCCGAACGTCATATTTTCATCAATAGATGTCACCCCTCGCCTCTAACCCAAAATGCACTGCAGTTTCCTGTGTTATATGTCGTTTATTCTGTAGTATTGTATTCCTCGTGCAACAAAATTATATTGTTAATCGATTACTTTTAAGAAATTTAAGCCATCTTCCGGGTATATACCGTAAGTACGTTCTTTTATTCATTTTTATTAATCCTGTGAAGCAGAATAGTAGAGGCATGATTAGAAAGCGGCGGAGAGTGTTAGTTCATCCCGCCCAGAAAGTGAGACGTCATCTCTGAGTGGCAGCGCACGCATGCGGCAAGTTGCTCAATGCTCTCAACTCATCGAGGGTGATAGAAGCTTGGAACGAGGCTTCCGAGATTATACATACTGACCCATAGCAGTAAAAAAGTGGCGACAATTAAGTTGGCGAAAAGAGGCAAAATTATCCGGGTAACCATTGCTATCTGTTGTCATAAAACCAACATAGCCGCCACATTATAAACAAATCAGAAACATATTAACTTGAATTCTAAAAATAATCTTATATCAACGAAATAAACATGTTTATTTCTCGTTCAAGCAAGATTTTAATGGGTTTAATCAAGGCTTCGTGCTTATTGCATGTAAAAATTTGTCAGGTAATTGCATGTAATAATTTGTCAGGTTTTATGACCCCGGGTTATTTTGCCTTTTTATTGTCGCCAGTTTAACAATAGTTTTTTTCATAATATGGGTTAGCCCAAGGGCTCCTATAGACAAGGCCTGCTCACTCAGACAAAATGGCTGGCAGATGATATAGCTGAGATGGATTTTTTTTAAATGCTGAGCAAATGCACAATATGATTTTTTATTCACAATATCAATCACATTAAAATATTATAATAATGTATTTTAGATTTGTTAAGCTAAACTGACATTTTGAAAGAGATTTTGTATTACTAGAATTTAAATAATTAGACGATTGGAATAATTTAAAAAATGAGAGATGAAATGAGAGATTTTGTTCAGAAATTTAGAATCTTGAATAACTATTTTTAACGGTAATTAACCTAATCCTATTGTGGGTAACTATGCAGATAACGGCCTCCACGCTACCTTTTATCGCTTTTCAACTTTTTGCCTTTCTCGGGGGTGGACGAAATATTCCATTTTTATTTCTGGTGGGGGAGGGGTGTTTTCTGATATTAGGTAAACTGTTACTACTCTCGCATATCAAAGTTGCCATCAACACTTGCAAGTTTGAAAACTTGAAAGCAATTGAAACGGCAGGCAGGATGCCTGAAGGACTCATTAAGCTGCCGACTACTTTTCATCATGTCAGATCAATTGCTTTAGCAGATATCATAAATTTTGGATTAACTTAACGTTGATTGAACTCATAATTTAAAATAAAGAAAAGTAAAAAAAAAATAATTTTATATTTTATCAAACGTGTTTTTGTGTTAATTTAGACATTTTTTATCTGATCCTCAAATGAATGTTATGATACAAATAGGTTTGTTTTTCCTAAAAATAACAAGCATCAGTTATTTGAGTAAACAATCCTTGCCAGAATGTCCAATATGTTCTCAATGGGATTGAAATCCGGACCTCGTAAAGAAGTTTCCGATATACTTTAGCGCATTCAGCAACGCATAATAGCCATTGTCAACTGAATCGTTCTTTTGGTTCACTTCGTAGGCCATGTAATAACCATTGAAGCCATCTGGCAAATACGTTTAACACGCTTTTCTCCGTAAAACAAGAATTAGCAGATCCAAGAGAAAGTGTAGCCAATAAAGTGGGCACTTCATTGTATTGACAAGTTCAACAAGTAATTCCTGTAATTTTTCACGTGGTGGCACCACGATCGAGCTGCAATTGAAATGCTGTAATCTTAAGACTGCAAATTTGGAAGACTCCCCCTTTGGGAGTAAGGGGAAGTATTTTGAGTTCTTCTAGAATTAGCAATCTGAATACTCTGAATGATCAGAAATTGACAAATCTCACTAATGCACAGCTTTCTGAAATGATTACAACTGCAGTTAGTAACAAGTTTTGTATTTGCTTCTTCAGTCAACAACTTTTGAATGGTTTGATTCATCTACTTTGCACTGTTTTTTTTCTTCGCCTCTATAATCTCACCAATTGTCTCCAACTTTCTGAGGCAAAGAGAAATTTTATTTTTAAATCTTATCCTCAATTTTTAAATCTTATCCCCAATTTTGCTATTTCTCTTTTATTTTTTCGGTGTCGCGGATGTTAAATAACAATCTTGCTCTTTGAATTTAAAGCTAGTACGGGACAGGCCTACAGAGTTAGTGAAGGCCTGATCTTCCAAGCTTGTTAGTGAAGGGAACAAACATGCCGTAGCGCTCTCGGCCACTGTTTACATTAAACTTCGCAAAAAAACTCACAAATAAAAATAAAAAAATTCAATAACTATTATGTTGAAATTTTTGAAATAAATCTAGAGTTTACCAAAAAAAAAGTACATGAATTGAATGTCTTGTTAAATACTCATTGCAGATTCTCATATTTATTTTAAAATGAAATGTTTAGTATATTCATTTAATTTAAATTTAATAATTAATTACTGAAAATATTAAAATTTTCCCTTATTTTATGGTTTAATTGCAATAAACTTCTAAAATCATTATTAAATTTTCTCAGTTTAACTAATTTTTTAATGGAGCCACGGATTTGAAGCGATCTCTTAATCGCACAAGAAAACTATTTGCATTGACGTTGTCAATAAGCGCATTTCTCTCGAGTACTTTATTATGCGCTTATTTTTAATGAGGGATTTGATTATTATTGTTACATTTTTGAAATTAGTTACCGTTAATTAAACGGATCTTTCTTTTATCATTCATATGTAGTATTATAATAAATGAAAGAAAACACTTTAACCACAACGAATAACAGAAAAATACAACCTGGATACGCGCATTTCGAAAGCACTGCTTTCATCTTCGGCAGGAATCCTTGACTCCGTGAATCCACTCAAATAAAAGTGAACTGAAGTCAAACGACAATCGACAATCGAACAGTGCAGGTAAAACGAAACGAGTGGTCCGAAAGCAACGCTTTCACTGCCATACTCGTCCAGAAAGTAACCACGGGAAGTACACTGAACTAGGCAAGAAGCCAGATGAAACCTAGTTAAGTCATCCAGAGGATAAGATGGAGTCCTTTCCTATCAGGACGATGGTGTTGATTAACTGAAGTCAAACGACGGAAAAACGGTATTTATAGCGAAACTGAACGATAAACAAACCAATCCGAGAAGAATAAGTAAAGATACATTAACGGAAAGAGAGCCCTGATTGGTTAAAGTCGTCCACCAGTAGATTATAATAATAATTATCCACATAATATTCTTTCCTTGGTTTTAAGACATCACTATAGTGTTTTTCTACCATTAGTATTATCATTCATATGTAGGTTATAGAATATTTGAGACTAACATTGACATTTCATGAAGCTAACCTCTAGTCAAACAGGAGTTTCGACTAGAAGATTTTTAATTTAATTACGGTATTTGCATTTCTCTTATTATATTACCTGTATTTTTAAATTTTAATTATAATTAGCAAGTCAGAGCATCTCAATATCGTATGAATAATTGTTTTTTGATAGGTAAGTTCATCTCCTATTCAAATGTGAAGAGTATATGACATTTGCAAATTTTCACATTATGGACGAAAGCTATAAAATAGAAGTCCACAATACCGGTTCTAGTGACAAAAAAAGCGAGGAAATTCTTGATGATTTATTACTGATAATTAAGAGTATTACTAGAGGGCAGGCTTATATTTTTAAATATTTTAGATTTGTTAAGCTAAACTGACTTTTTTGAAAGAGATTTTGTATTACTAGAATTTAAATAATTAGACGATTGGAATACTTTAAAAGATGAGAGATGAGATGAGAGATTTTGTTCAGAAATTTAGAATCTTGAATAACTATTTTTAACGGTAATTAACCTAATCCTATTGTGGGTAACTATGCAGATAACGGCCTCCACGCTACCTTTTATCGCTTTTCAACTTTTTGCTTTTCTCGGGGGTGGACCATCTGACCATCTTAGTTCGAACAACAATGTAACCTTCATTGTTTCCAACAAACGAAAAGGTACTGATTATTAAATCCAAGATAGAAATAATGAAGGATACATTATTGCTTGGACTAAGATGATCAGGTGATTTTTGAGTTTCAGGACCTGTCTCTACCGTAGGCCTCGCGGTACTTGGCGTAGCCAACGAAAAAGACAGGCCGGGGCACTAAAAAGTCACGTGACCAAAGTAGATCTAGCAACAATCCAATCTTCATTGTTTCCAACAGATGAACTAACACTGATTGTTGAAATCCAAGATGGAAACAATGAAGATCGGATTGTTGCTAGATCTACTTTGGTCATTTGGCTTTTTAGTGCTCTGGCCTGTCTTTATAGTTGGCTTTGGGTACTTGGCAAAGCCAACTAGAAAGACAGGCCCGGACGCGGAAAAGTCACCTGACCATAGAAGTCCGAATAACAATGTAACCATCATTGTTTTAGTTTTGGTTTTTAACAGTCAGTATTTTTTCGTTTGTTGAAAACAATGAAGGTTTGATTGTTGGTCGGACTGCTATGGTCAGGTGACTTTTCCGCTTCCAGGCCTTGTTATGTCGTAGGCCTCGGGTACTTGGGATATGATGTCAGTGCTTTGGTGACGCAATTTAATCTTTAAAATACATTCCGACTGGCAGAGGGCAGCGTATAAGCGGAAGCGCGGCCTTTTCTGTAGGAAAATTCAAGGGTGCCGTCTCCCTGTAATCTTTCCTCCCTGGCTGAGGTCAAAAACTCTCACCGGTGGGAAGAGTTAGCGTTTGCTCGGTCAGAAATCCCGGTGAGTAAACTGTGATGTCATTATAACATGGTGAAAAACGCCTGTTGGTGCTGCTATGCCTAGCCGGTTAGTCTAACCATCCTCACTGAGAAAAAGACGGTTAACCCAGTGAGGGTTTTTGACCACAGTCTTCAAAGAAAGTATGAACAATTCATTGTTACAGGCAGCCATTTTGATTCCTATTTCATATGATGATTGGTCGTATTTGCAGCAAATTTCAACTTCAGAGGACATTCCTCTCTATAGTCATCGCCACCTAAGTTGAACAACAGGATGACGTCATTTCTAACGCCAGCCAATAGACGTTAACGGGAAGTAAATGGCTTAGCTATCCCATGAAATATTCGCTTTCGTTTTCGAAACATTGTATTCGTATTTACATTTAGTTTATATTTTCGTTTTTTTTTAATAGATAAATGAAATTAATAAATTAAAAAATGACGCAGAATAGTCGACTCGAAGGCAATTTGTTTTATATTATGACTTTTAATAGGCTTTCCACGTTTCAACTATATCTCCGCCTTTACTATAGTAGACAAGTGCATCATGGGTAAAATCCAGACAAAGCATACTGATGAGAAAACTTACTGCGCATGTCAAAAAAAATCGTTCAACTTGCGTGGCGGCAACTATAACTTTTGTCAACAAGGCAGTGTACAATCTGCAAGTTTAAATTTATTGCAAACCAGGAATGAAAAGGAATCAAAGTGGCTACATGCCACAAAGATTGTCAATACTTTCTTTATGTAGTGCTTAATGATTGCAAAATTTCTTTACGAGGAAGACACGATAGAGCGCCACCCAATTTCCCCATTATTGTTCGCCAACACCTCAACAGCATCTTCGATCACGGACTTAAACCCTCTGGATTTTCACTTCTGGGGGCATCTGAAAAGCCATCTCTGTGTGCCGGGACGATTTTCTCACGTACCGTCCATTTCCAGACACACGTTGATATAACCGTTTTTACTCCATTTCCATTCAGGAATCACTCCCTGCAGTTTGTCGCACTTCTTTCGAGCAATTGATGATTCGTATACAGATGAGGAATAAAATTATTATTGTTACATTTTTGAAACATGTCAACAAATTTAAAAAGATTTTTTTTTCATTAATATTTAGGTTAAAGAATATTTGAAATTTACATTGACTGTTTCATGAACAGGAGTGTTGACTAGAAGAATTTTAATATAATTACGGTATTTGCCTCAGTTGTTATGTTATCTGTGATTTTTAATATTTTGATTATCATTAGCAAAACTTTTAAAAAACAGCAGAGGATATCAATATCGTTTGAATAATTGTTTTTTGATAGGTAACTTCATGTCCATTTCAAATGTAAGGAATAAGATATTTTCAAATCTGGTACAGTATGGAAGAAAAGTATATCCACAACATTGGTTCTTTTGTGAGAAAAGACCCGGCGGATCTTCTTGATGATCTATTACTTATAATTAAGAGTATTACTAGAGGACAGGCTGCCGTTTCATTCAAGACCATGGAAACAATATTAGAATGCAGTATTAAAGTCTCAACATATACACCAAAATTAACAGTAATTTATAATAATGGCTTAGAAAATGTCACTGAAAGAGATATCACTGTAATGAAAGGAAAAACATTTCAAAGTAGTTTTCCAAAATATAACGAAAGCAACTTTAATCTTAAGAATTTGGAAGATAAACCAACATCTAATAAGGCACTCACTTCCACACAGCTGGAAAGAAAATGTGACCAACAAACAAAGAAAATAAAAGACATTCTACATGAATTATTACTTCTAATTAAAGTCATTATAACAAGACGTGCCTTCATTTCATCAATGTTCTACGAAAATATCTGCATATATGGGATCATCAGCTCTGATTTCCCGTATGGTGTAATGTTATCGTATAAGAACCATATCAAAGACTCACGTACAACAATAGGCCATGCAAATGATAATTCCATGCTCAGTAAAACAAACAATTATTTGAATGCGCTTTTAGAAGGAATATCTTACACAGAATTGGAAAATAAACTGGATTTGTTGAATAAATCGGTAACTCTACATGAAATTCCTCTTAAAGAAATTTTAAAAAAGAATTCATCTCATGAGTCTTCCAAAATAAACTTTTATACAGGAGAAAGCGAGAGTGATAAAACGTTTATGAACAATACTGTGAAGCAGATCCACGAAAAAACATGTTCCGACCAACGACCCTATGCTTGTAGCTATTGCGACAAAACTTTTTTAGTTAAATCTAATAAAAGAAGACATGAAAGAATTCACACAGGTGAAAAGCCCCATGTTTGCACCTTCTGTGATAAAACGTTTTTGACTACTTCAGACAAGCAGACACACGAAAGAATTCACACAGGTGAAAGACCTTTTGCTTGCCGCTACTGTGATAAAGCATTTAGCACTATGTCAAATAAGAAAAAACATGAAAGAACTCACAGAGGTGAAAAGCCCCATGTTTGCGCCTTCTGTGATAAAACTTTTATGACTAATGCACTCAAGCAGAGACATGAAAAAACTCACACAGATGACAGACCCTATGTTTGCATTTACTGTGACAAAAGATATAAGACTAGCGTAGGGAAGCAGGAACATGAAAGAACTCACACAGGTGAAAGACCCTATGCATCCAGTGACAAAAGTCGTTCGGTCAAACGATTCTATGCTTGTAGCTACTGTGACAAAATTTTTTCAGTTAAGTGTAGTAAACTAAGACATGAAAAAATTCACACAGGTGAAAAGCCCTATATTTGCACCTTCTGTGATAAAACGTTTTTGACTACTTCAGACAAGCACAGACATGAAAGAACTCACACAGGTGAAAGACCTTTTGCTTGCCGGTACTGTAATAAAGCATTTAATATTATGTCAAATAAGAAAAAACATGAAAGAACTCACACAGGTGAAAAGCCCCATGTTTGCACCTTCTGTGATAAAACTTTTATTAATAATTCAGACAAGCAGAGACATGAAACAACTCACACAGGTGAAAAACCTTTTGCTTGCGTTTTCTGTGACAAAACTTTTTACACTGTTACAAAAAAGCGGATACATGAAAGAACTCACACAAGTGAAAAGCCCTATGCTTGCACTTACTGTGACAAAACATTTAGTACTCTTTCAAATAAGAAAAGACATGAAAGAACTCACACAAGTGAAAAGCCCCATGCTTGCAATTACTAGGACAAAAGATGTAAGGCTAACACAGGGAAGCAGGTAATTTAAAATATTCATACAGTTTAAAGACCCTATGCTTTGACACCTGCTGTGACAAAACCGTTCGGCAGAACGGCTCTATGCTTGTAGCTACTGCGACAAAACTTTTTCAGTTAAATGTAATAAACTAAGACGTGAAAAAACTCGGAACAGGTAAAAGACCTCACGCTTGCATGTACTGTGACAAAACGTTTACCTCTAGTTATAAGAAATGTAAACATGAATGAATTGATACACGACCTGTTTAACTTAACAATCTTATGATTTGTTCAAAAATGTTATTCCTCAAATTGAGTACTAACATTTACTCGTTGCTAGTTTACAGCGTGATTTTATTGAATTAGTTGTAATTTTTTGCTTATTGCGTTCCTTTGTGATGTCATCTGACATTTTGTAAGAATGTTCCACTCATAAACATTATTGCCTTTCTGTTTATAAAGTAAAGAAGAATTGCTTGATGTTCGTATGCATTTTTAAGGATGAATTATGATTTGGAGCTGATTTGGAGCAATGAGAAAAAGTTTTAACTCTAGAAGGTCCTGGTGGATATACTTTCTATTGTCATGATCTCAAAAAGTACAAGGCTCATTCAATAAATAACCGGAAAAGTACTAATAAAAAATCTAAAATACGACCATGATAGTTACATGTTTGTTACTTTGTGGAGGCATGCTTAAGCTATTCATAGCTGGGGTTGGTAAACCCACCTCGCACATAGAATGCTGGGAAATATACCACAAGATGGCGGCATCTTTACAGGAGTGCTCCAAGCAAGAGCAGCATAGCGTCGCAGATGTTTGTTGAGTGAAGCCGTGCTTTTACTCCATGACAAAGCAAGATCACAAATTGCTTGGTCAGGTTGTCTGTCATCGAGAACCTACAGTTTGAGTGCTTAAACCACCCTCCATATTCACTCAGTGCATCTTTCAGTGGGCCAAATGTGTGGAAATCTAAAGGTGCAAGATCAGGTGCGCCAGCATTCTATGTGCGAGGTGGGCGTATTTTAGATTTTTTATAATAATTTCCGGTTATTAATTGAACGAGTTTGTACTGCAAGCACACTGAAGAAGCCGTGTAAAGGTTTGGGGAAGTTATAATGGACACGAGAGGTCTAATCTGGCATTTATTTCAGGAAGAATGAATGCTATTCAGTCTGAAAAAATATGAGAAATTCACCTACTGCCATTCGCAGAGAAAGTTGGAGGAACTGGAATTTAATCAAGACAATGCTCCAGTTCAAGTTCACAACCTCATGTCAACATTTTTTTGAATTTTCGTTAACTGGGTTTAAATGGCGTTTCTTGTCCCCTGTTTTTAACCCTATAGAACAAGTTTGGGGCTGCTTAATATGAACTGTTGAATCAAGTAGACAGTAATTTACTTCAGTTAAAGAATTGAGGGCCAAAATCAGAAAAAGCTGGTAATATCGATCTAAACTATTTATGCCAACTCGTATGTATGCTGTTTCAATGTTCAATGTTTCTCTACTTATACCAGAGCCTTCACGTGACCCCAGAGGTAAAAATTTATTGGGGTCAAGTCCGCTGATCTAGGGGTCCACTCTACCAACACCTCCTACACAGAAGGCCTGATAACGGAATTATCATACATTGTTACATCATTAGTCAACTAAATTTAGGGCTTGTTATAGAAATAGGATTAACAATGATCGACTAATGATGATATAACAATGTATGATGTTTCCATTATCAGGCCTTAAGTCTAGATGATGTTGACTCTGCTGGCCCACGTCGGCCAATCCAACGATTGGGAAATTGTAGATCCAGATAACCCCTGACAACTTTGCGATAATGGGACGGAGCACCGTCCTGTTGAAAGAATTCTACGTATGTCTTATCTTCTGTGAGAATTGAAGGCAAAAATGTCAGTTTCTAGCCTCACACGTAAGGAAGCAGCATTCAGTGTGATCTCAATAAAAATATTTTATTATTCGCGTGTCCTAAATGCCATCCCACGTCAAAATTTCGTCAACGCCTACCATCCGTGAAGGATCTATCCAATGTGGGTTGTTCTCAGCCCAATATGATGGTTTTATTTATTAACCTCCCCATGCACATAGAAGTTGGCCTTGTCACTGAACACACAAAGATCAAACGTTTTCCGTTTGTCATTCAGCCTTTCAGCAAACTCATGCTTCTGTCGGGGTCATCCTCAGAAAGATGTTGCACCATTTGCATCTTGTAAGGATGCCACTTATTCAGTTTGAGGATTCGCCTCAGGGATGCAGATTGATTTGGCGGATGCTACGTTGCGGGCTCTTGGAAAAGGAAGCGAAGACATCAACAGCCATTTCTTCATAATTGCCGTTTTTGGAGTCTACTTCTTGTTTCGTCGCAAAGAGTGCCGGTTTCTCTGAACTTAGTCAATCAATTTGCCATTGCACATTGGGTTAAAAGTGGCATTAATATTGTGTGTGTGTATCTTCCGCAAGCCATTAAGATGATTTCAATGCTTTCAGCCTTGGTCAGCACAATCACAAATTATTCATACGTAACTGCATAACTCAAGATAACACAAGATAATTGCAGTAACTCAAAAATGATTAAAGACACGTAAAAACTAACATCGTTGTGTTTGTGAGGAAATTCCACGTGCATTTCATATACAGGGTGATTCAGTCAATTTCTGACCATTTCAGTATTATGATTTATTGACCCATTAATGTTTACAAACTTAGCATTTCAGTATGATATTTTAGGCAGTTCGGAGTTTTTATTCCCGTGGAAAAGTCTTGATGATATCCTCAATGTGGCCACCACGAACGTTTTGAACTGCTCGCAGCCGAATGGTGAATTGTTCATAACTCTATCCAGGATTTCTGCATCCACAAGGGTGCAGCAGTCAACGATGCTTTGTCGCAGCTGGTCTAGGGTTCTTGGTACTGTAGTGAACACACTGTCTTTAAGGAACCCCCAGAGATAAAAATCACATGGGTTTAGGTCAGGACTTAGTGCGATCTATGCGGCATCTGGCGCGAAATGTTTTCCTTAACTTCTCGAAACAATGGAAAATGGCTGAAGCTCGATGATCATGAATATCTATAGACCGTGATAGAAACCATGAAAAAGTAAATTGTTATTCTTAATACATTGTTTTTCTAGGCTTGACTCCAATTACGTTGCGGCCTCACCCAAAATGCATTCCTCCCGATTTGAAATCGCGCTCATTATTTTGTTTTTTCACACATTTAGAGTTCGAATTAATTTTTTTTAAATATGCCGTCATGTTATATTAGGTTAGGCGTTCGACGTAAATAAAGTTATATATGACCAGAGTGGTGTCCTTTAAATCATTTTCTGATTTTGGTTGACTTGTTAAATTGTTTCTTTAAGTTGAAACCCTTTAAGTCTCCAGATATTTACCACGTGTTATATTAATGAATACTGTTCATAAGGCTTGGTAAAATATTGCTGCAACATATCTAACACTAATGAAGTCCTTGCCCTGTTATAGCAGTATGTCTCCATTTCAACGATATAAGGGCTATGGAATGTCCAAGAGAAAGTTTATATAAGCGCACTTCTTTCGAGTAGTTGATGATTCGCATACAAATGTGGAATATAATTATTATAGTTATATTTTTAAACATATTTTTGAAACATTATTTAAAAGGATTTTTTTTCTTTTAAATTTAGGTTAAAGAATATTTGAAATTTACATTGACTATTTCACGAATCTTATCTTTAGTCGAACAGGAGTGTTGACTAGAAGAATTTTAATATAATTACGGTATTTGATTTTCTGTTATTATGTTATCTGTGATTTTAATACTTTTATTATCATTAGCAAAACTTTCAAACAAATCAGAGGATATCAATATCGTTTGAATAATTGTTTTTTGATAGGTAACTTCATGTCGATTTCAAATGTAAGGAATAACATATTTACAAATCTGGTACAGAATGGAAGAAAACTATATCCACAACATTGGTTCTTTTGTGAGCAAAGGCACGGCGGATCTTCTTGATGATCTATTACTTATAATTAAGAGTATTACTACAGGACGTGCTTCCATTTCATTCAAAACCATAGAAACAATATTAGAATGCAATATTAAAGTCTCAACATATACACCAAAATTAACAGTAATTTATAATAACGACCTAGAAAATGTCACTGTAACGAAAGAAAAAAGAATTCAAAGCAGCTTTTCAAAATATATCGAAAGCAACTTTAATCTTAAGAATTTGGGAGAGAAACCAACATTTAATGAGGCACACACTTCCACACAGCTGGAACGAAAAAGTGACCAACAAACGAAAAACATAGAAGATATTCTACATGAATTATTACTTCTAATTGAAATCATTATTACAAGACGTGCTTTCATTTCATCAATGTTTCATGAAAATATCTCCAAATATATGATCAACAGCTCTAATTGCCATTTTAGTGTAAGTTTGTCATATAAGAACTACGTCAAAGACTCACCTGAAACGAAAAACGATGCAAATGATATTTCCATGTTCAGTAAAGCAAACAATTATTTGAAAGCGTTGGTAAAAAAAGTATCTTACACAGAATTGGAAAATAAACTAGCGTTGTTGAATAAATCGCTAAATCTACTTGAAATTCCTAATGGAGAAATTTTAAAAAAGAATTCATGTAATCAGTCTTTCAAAGATAACGTTTACGCAGGAGAAAACGGTTGTATTTACACTTACAGTGATAAAACTTTTATGAACAATACAGAGCAGCTGGTGCACGAAAATACTCGTTCCGTCGAAGGACTCTATGCTTGTAACTACTGCGACCAAACTTTTTCATTTAAATCTAAGAAACTAAGACATGAAAAATATCACACAGGTGAAAAGCCCCATGTTTGCACCTTCTGTAATAAAACATTTACGACTAATTCAGACAAAAAGAGACATGAAAAAACTCACACAGGTGAAAAACCCCATTTTTGCACCTTCTGTGATAAAACATTTACGACTAGTTCAGAGAAGAAGAGACATGAACAAACTCACACAGGTGAAAAGCCCCATGTTTGTACATTCTGTGATAAAACATTTGCGACTAATTCAAATAAGCAGATCCATGAAAAAACTCACACAGGTGAAAAACCTTTTGCTTGTGGATACTGTGACAAAACTTTTTCAGATAAATCTAATAAACAAAAACATGAAAAAATTCACACAGCTGAAAAGCGATATGTTTGTACATTCTGTGGTAAGGCTTTTGTGACTAATGCGGAGAAGCGGATACACGAAAGAACTCACACAGGTGAAAAACCATTTGCTTGTGGATACTGTGACAAAGCTTTTTCAGATAAATCTAATAAACAAAAACATGAAAAAATTCACACAGCTGAAAGGCGATATCTTTGCACCTTCTGTAATAAAACATATACGACTAATTCAGACAAAAAGAGACATGAAAAAACTCACACAGGTGAAAAACCCCATTTTTGCACCTTCTGTGATAAAACATTTACGACTAGTTCAGAGAAGAAGAGACATGAAAAAACTCACACAGGTGAAAAGCCCCATGTTTGCACATTCTGTGATAAAACATTTGCGACTAATTCAAATAAGCAGATCCATGAAAAAACTCACACAGGTGAAAAACCTTTTGCTTGTGGATACTGTGGCAAATCTTTTTCAGATAAATCTAATAAACAAAAACATGAAAAAATTCACATAGCTGAAAGGCGATATGTTTGCACATTCTGTGGT
Source organism: Rhysida immarginata (assembly GCA_023313115.1). Classification (NCBI taxonomy): domain Eukaryota; kingdom Metazoa; phylum Arthropoda; class Chilopoda; order Scolopendromorpha; family Scolopendridae; genus Rhysida; species Rhysida immarginata. Next base: position 3,247,136 of record JAHWFO010005168.1, on the reverse strand, counting down.
AAGACTTTTGTGACTAATGCGGAGAAGCGGAAACGCGAAAGAACTCACACAGGTAAAAAACCATTTGCTTGTGGAAACTGTGACAAAGCTTTTTCAGATAAATCCAATAAACAAAAACATGGAAAAATTCACACAGCTGAAAGGCGATATGTTTGCATATTCTGTGGTAAGACTTTTGTGACTAATGCGGAGAAGCGGAAACACGAAAGAACTCATACAGATGAAAAACCTATTGTGACTAGGCTGAAGCAGGTTCATGAAAGAATTCACACAGGTGAAAGGCCCTATGCTTGTTCTTATTGTGACAAAACATTTAGAACTAAATTAGGGATGCATATACATGAAAGAACTCATATAGGTTGATGGCCCTACTCTTGCACGTACTCACTACGTTTACATGCACGTTTCGATCCGGATCGACTTGAGTTAATCCAAAATCGCCTCGCGTTTACATGCACCTAACTCGATCCGGATTGAGTCCGATAAGATGCCCTGTGGGTAAAGCTCTAGATTAGGAAAGTACGCCAGACTTTGTCATCTGCTACAAAATCCGCCATTGTTGGCTCAGTCGGCCTTATCACTTAAATTACGCTTCCTCTAAAATACGGCTGAAATTCAATTTTTTAAAATTTTCTCATTATTATCGCCTGGAAATATAATTGACAATCAATAAATTTTGTAATTATTGATTTTTTCTTTAAATTTTGTTTTCAATTAAAATTTTCTATATATATTTAATAAGGTTGAGGTTACTTATAATGTTAACTATAATGTTATTTATATACATATAGTTTTTGATTTATTTACCTCAATATAATAATCCTTAATAACTTTTAAAATGCATTTGCATGTTTAAGTTTTTTATACTTATTTTTATCAAAATATAATTTTATACATTCTTATCAAAACATAATTTTAATAGATTTTATCAGATTAATTATTAGATTTATATCAAAAATTATAAAATTACAATTATAATTATTATAAATAATTATCAAATTATAATTTAATAAAATAGAAATTGTTAAATTGAAATTTTTGATATAAATATAATATTTAATTTGATCATTATAATTTGATAAAAAAAATTATTAAATTAAATTTTGATAAAAACATATATATAAAACTCCAATTTGATTGACAATTTGAAAATTTTTAATTAGGAAAAATGACATTTTGATAAAAAAGTTTACAAAAAAAAAAAATTTAAACATGCAATGTATTTTAAAATTTATTCATTTATTTATTTATAGATATTTATTGTGTTGAAGTATAAATCAACCAAGAACTTATTTTAGGCTAAAATTTTCTATATTTTTTCTTTCAACCAAACAGCAAATTTAAAATCGATCCGGATATTATTATTGGATTGACCTCTTTCCTGAGGCATGCTTCCCTGGTTTCAAACCACCTCTTTCGACGGTATTGAACTCGATCCGGATCGGGGTGTTGAAGCCTGTTTACATTCCACTTTTTGCAGGATTGACTTGAAACTTGTCTTTCGATCCGGATCGAAAGTGTGCATGTAAACGCAGTGAATGTGACAAAACTTTTACTTCTAGAGCTATTAAATGTACATGAAAGAATTCACACACAACCTGTTTAATTTAAGAATCTTATGATTTGTTCTGAAATGTTACTCCTTAAATTGAGCTAGAATATCGTGTAATTTTATTGAATTTGGTGTAAATTTTTGCTTATTGCGTTTCTTTGTCATGACAATTGATGTTTTGTAAGGAATTTTCCACTCTATTAATAAACATGATTGCCGTTTTATTTATAAATTAAAGAAGAAGAATTTTATGATTTTTATAAGCATTTTTAAGGTATGAATTAAGATTTGGAGCTATTTGGAGCAACGAAAAAAAGTTTAATTCTAGACGGTCCAGGTGGATATAGTTTCTATTGTCATGATCTCAAAAGTACAAGGCACTATATACTCCAAGCGCCAGCAACGGCTGAGGCCGTGTAATGGTTTGGGGAGGCTTTAGTGGATACGAGAAGTCAAATTTGGCATTTTTTTTCAAGAAGAATGAGTACTATTCTGTATGAACATATATTAGAAATTCATCTACTGCCAATCGCAGAGAAAATTGGAGGAACTTTGAGTTCAATCAAGACAATGCTCCAGTTCACAACCTCAGGTCAACTTTACCTTAAATTTTATAAACGTAGGAGTTGTGATAAAATATATATTAATTAAGATAAATAAAACT
>JAHWFO010005168.1:3218274-3239920 GCA_023313115.1 Rhysida immarginata | reverse complement strand
TGACGTTTGGGTCAAAAATAAAATTATATTTTAAATATAAAAAAATTAAATACATTTTATTTACCAAATGTTTACAAAGACATTTTTAGCACAAGATATATTTTAATTTTTTTGTCAGTTCTAAAGTGTACAAACAAGCCTAATGATAATGTAATTAAATTGAAGAATAAGATTTTGGAATGTTATACTTTGTGTAATAGGGGAAAGTTTTGGGAATTATTTTTATCAAGATCTTGTTGAAGTATAAGTAAGATCAAACTTTGTATGAACAGCAAGTATAAATTGTGCTGGATCCTAAAGAGATGCTGTGATTTGATTTATTTCATTAACAGTAGGTATGTTAATATTTTTCTTTTCTAAATTTTTTTTTTTTTTGTTTTTCTTCAGAATTGTAATAGCAACATCTAGATGATTGGCAAGTTCACTGTATTCATCAGTGTAAATGAATTTGCAGTCAATCCACCAAGCACATTAATTAGAATTCTTGATGCTCGCTTTCCGAACGTTGGAGTCTGAATGGCCGATAAGTGAAATGTGGCGAAGAGAAGGGTAGGGAAGGGGGGATGTATAGAGAGTGAGGGTGGCAAGAGAGCATCAGAGGGACTTGGATTCCTGAGGGAGGGGGAGGAAGGGGGCCGTTACCGCCCGCGAGAAGATCTCTTGCATGCGCAGAAGAGATGCGCACTGAATGATGATACCAGTGGCGAACGATTCCTGTAAAAAAATCCTGAATGAAAAATTCCGCTTTCCATCTTATAAGATCCTGCCGCCGGAGGCGCTAGGAACAAGGGTTCAACTGAAATCGAGCTTATCATTATCGGGCGCTTACTATCATAAATTGAAAGCGAATTCTAAAAATGATTGGCTTGAATTCGTTGAATATTTTTTTTTTCATTATTAAAGTTTACTTTAATGAAATAATTATCGTTAGGCTGCGAATTTTAATTTTTAATTGCGTATAAAAAGAAAAATATTTATAATCGAATAAACACATAAATATTGGACATGAAGGTGACCATTTCTTATAACTAATTATTTAATTCTCAATGCTTTAAGCTTCATTTTCGTTTAAAATTTCTTCATTTTGGAGAAAATGAAAGAAAATGATATAAGAAATCCGGATTAAAAATTATCTGGATGCAACCCCTGGAAAAAATATGAAATCGCTTTGCAATTAGCATGAATGAATGGAAACAATCTTCTCTGATGCATTAATGATAGAAGATGCAGTTAATATTTTTGTACAGTAACCTAATTCTGGTTTCTTTTATTGATTGAAACTAAAACTTACGGAAATAAACAATTTAAGTTCCTTTGCAGTGCCATCCTGGGGAAAAAAGTATGGAATCACCTGAATTAGTTGGAACTAAATATGGAATCGCAATACATACTGCGAACTGCGATATACTCTGCATTAAGCGAGCTTCTTTTGAAATGTCATCTTTTGCAATGACACCTGCGAAAGGATTCTGAAACGATATAAGCATTTATTTAATTATTCGAAAGATAGGTCTTCACACTATGAAATGTAAGGTGGAACATCTCAGTATTCCACTGTTCACAAAGGACTGTCTCAAAACTATGGAATACACAAGAAATATCTCTTCAGTCAACCTCGAAGCGGACGATGTAGGAAATTAAGTGCTCGACAAGATAAAACATATTTATAAATGCGAAATATTTATAAATAAAACAGAAGATCAACATCAAGAAAACTAAATACAAAATGGAAAAATTAATTCGAGTTGATGTATTTAGAAGAACGGTATGAAATCATCTTCGTGAGATGGGGTATTCTTTCAGCAAAACCCAAACTAAACTACTGTTAACAAAGAGACATCGGCAACTTCGTCTCCAATGGGCAAGAGAACATAAATCGTGGATTTTGATTGATTGTAACATAGTCATGTTTTGTGATGAAGTAAGAACTTGCATCAGCTTTGGTGATGTTCAAGGAACCTTTGTACGGAAGAGATCTAATGAAAAGTTTAATGATGACTGTTTGAAGTTTGCGAAAAACTTTCCAGATTCTCTAATGATTTGGGGATGAATAAATGCCAAAGGGCTTGGTAGATGTTCTATAGTGAAATGAACTGTCAATATATGGAAATATTGGAAAATATTTGATTCCAAGTGTTGAAGATGCATTTGGAGACGTCGATTGCAGATTCCAGGAAGATAATGCATCATGTCATAGAACAAAATCACTTAAACAATATGTAGAGCAGATAAACATGAAAACCCTACACTGGCCTCCCAACATCTAAAAATCATTTGAAAAATACAGTCACTGACAGTTGCAGTGATTATTAGCATGACAGAGTAAGGGCAGTAATTAGATCTCGAGGAGGATGTCCAAAATATGAATATTTAATCTGTAAAAGCATTTATGTAATGTGTTTCTATATTTATTAACCGACTTCAAAAAAGGAGTTTATCAATTCGACTCGTATGTATGTAATATTGTTGGAATTGCACAATATTCGTATATGTTAGTCTATGTGGCCTTCTAAACATGTGCACCAAATTTCTTAGGTGTGTGTATGTATATATGTTTGTCCACGTATTTTTTAGAAACTAGAAATCGACTTGCAATAATTCTTTTTTTATTGGATTAAGTATCTTTCAAGTTAGGGAACGGTCCAAGTTTCATCAAAATCGGTTCTGTAGTTTTCAAAATATGGACTGGTTATAGCTAGACAATAGTGAAAGTTTAATCAAAGTCGGTTTTTTATACTCTTGTTTAATTTTGTTTCCAACTATTCTTGTGATTCCATACTTGTTCTTGAATTGTGTATTTCCATGATTTTTGTTTCAATCAGTAAATAAAATCAGAATTATGTTACTGTACAAAAATATTAGCTGGGTCTTTTATCATTAATGTTTCAGAGAAAATTGTTTCAGTTCATTCGTGCAAGTTACAAAGCGACTCCTGGGGTTGTAAACGATCAAATCTCCTTATAACTGAAAACCATAAGAAATAATATCTCAGTTCACTATGATACGAACATTAAATTATATTTTTATTATAAAACGTCTTTTCTTCTCTCCGAGACCATACGCCACTAAGAGTCAATTCTTTAGATTTACAGTGTTTATTTTACGAAAACAAAAGTTTGACTGTGATTTATTAGTAGTTCCAACATTACTATTATTTAGATTAGTAACTAAGATAAAATTAAGATTAATTGTGGACACTATAACTATGAAAGGAAGAATAAAAACCAGAAACCCCAAATCCACAGAATTATTATATTGATTCAAATGTGCATTTCGATGGAAATGACACCTTCATCCCAGGTGTAAAATAATCATTTGTGGATTTGTGGTTTCTTGTTTTATTGTTCCTTTTTATACAAATAATTAGTGCAAAACAACCACTTTTTTCGCCGAAGATTGCATTTCAAAATTAATTAAAAAATGTTTTGATAAAAAGTATAATTATATAAGAAAAAAAAACGGAAATTACGGCTTGCAATGCTTTTTCTTCACATTCTGTGATTTTTTAAAGAACGACTTGTATGAAATAAATGATGATACCGTTTATTCAAGCAGTTCAAATGGGTGATGATACCGTTTATTCAAGCGTTTTTGTATTACTCTTGTCAGGCAGATTTTATAAAGTGAAGATATTAATGTTAAGATTTTTGTTTGTAGAACAGTTACCACGTTCTTAAGATGCGCTGTGAATGAAGAATTATGGATCAAAGTTCATATTCTCCTTTAGCCTACACATAGAGATTCAACTTCGGGCTGTCTCATAATCATAAGCAGAGGAAATTGTTACATCTGTATCGAGGCTTACGAAAATATTAATAAAAATGAATGTTTGATCCTTTATTTTTCTTTCATGCATGTCGAGCATTACTTCTTAGTGCGGATTGTGTTACCAGAATTTCTATCAAATGGTAATTGTTAATTCATGAATTTCAGTAGTATTATCGTTACTGCGGCTGCTTACAACCAGCTAATATTGTATATCAAACGATTAGCGATCCTTTATGCTAGGATCCCACTTGCGTAAAAATCAGCTGAAACGTACAGCGGAATGCGGAATGCGTAAAAAAATTACGCTTTTTACTACGGAAATTCTACGGAAAGAGGAGTTCAGCTTGAATTAACTTTTCCGTGTAAGCTTTATGCGTACGCTTTCTTTCAGCCAATAGGAGATCGAAATTTGGTGACGTCATAAAAGGCATTTTTCGACTTTCGGCGAATTTAAAATGGACGTCGGTCCTGGGCGTCGGGTATCGATAGAGCTTTGAAGAGCTCAATAAATACTCAAATATTTGATTAAAAGTATCCTCAATTTAAAGATCCACCTTGAATAAAAGATATGGGCGAAATGCGAGTAAAATCGTCCATGTTTACCACGGAGAAGTGAGCATGAACAAGAGCAAGTGAAGGAAGTAACGATTGCCTTTGCTAAGTAACTGTGACGTCACTGATTAACCCGACGAGCAAATAATGCAGGAGAAATGCTTGGTATACACTGTTCTGATGCCGCATATAATGTAGTTTAATAAATACTAAGAAAAATCCAAGCATGCAAAATCCCCTGGCTGCTGTGACCATCATACAGCAGTCGTTAATCCAGGTCCATCCAGAGACCCAACTCGTCGGCCTCAGGCCATACAGGCTCTGGATGGACGTATTGGATTCTAAATTAATTAAATAAAATAAAATAAAAAAATTTCCAAAAGATACATTAGTAAACTTTGGGTGACCAAATGTAAATATAACAAGTTCAATCCGAAATCATGCTAAGGTTTGCACTGAATACTTTTGGAGCAGACGATTTCGAGCGAGATCTTCAAAATGAATTGTTTGATCTACCATCTCGAAAAATTTGAAAAAAGATTGCTATATCTTCTCGGAATTTAAATTTTTAATACCAAACACTAGCATGGACTAGCCAAGCGCGCAAAAAAAACCTATTTGGGCTTGAGCGAGCATCCAACTCTTCTCAATGTTTATAAAATTAAGAATATTCATCCGCATTAACTAATTGAATTTTATGCTTGGGGGAGGCTGTGGCCTGGTGGGCTTCCACTGAGCACACAACTTCAGGGAAGTTAAGCAACACCAGGCACGGCTAGTCACTGGATGGGCGACCACCAGTGAAATACGATCACCCTATCCCCCCGGCTGCCGCGACCATCTTACAGCAGTCGTTAATCCAGGTCCATCCAGGGACCCAACTCGTCGGCCATCTAGCCATACAGGCCTGGATGGACGTATTGGATTACAATCAATCAATCAATCAATCAAAAAAAAAAGTCAGTATTGAAAAAAAAAAAAGATACCGGAGCAGGACCGATATGAATATGCTAAAAATAAATGAAAACGGTGAGAAAATGACTCTCAATAAAGTGTTGATCCAAAAACATACAATTTTTGAAATGTTATGATGTGAGGATAAATTTAAAAACGTCATTGGAAAAAATAAAATTCCATTAATGGAAAATAAATGCTAAGATCAATTGAACCACAAATAAATAGTGGCAGGTTATTGTATTTTATATATAATATGTATACAGCGTACAGATCCTGTAAATTATTGCATTACAATAAAAGTGACTTTTCCAGTTCATGAGTTAAGCGAAAGGTTTTCCTTTATTTAATTAATATAAATAACTTATTAATGTATCCGCAGTTTTATGGGATGATATATATAATTAATTTTATCCTTAATTTCCACTAAATTAAAAGAGTATGTTAATTGTTGTTGTGTTCCTTGGAGAATACAGTTAATGACGTGATTGTAGCCAGAATTTCAAAATAGAGGAGTAGAACACGCTGTTCTGTTATTATATTTGAAATATGCTTAATTATGTGTTGCTCATTTATATAATTCGGATACCAAAAAAAAAGAAAAGCTTAGTAATGTATCCACGGATAAAACGTCACTTTTCTTCCATTCCTTCCACTTTCTGAACTAGAAAGAGAAAACTGTATTTCGGTATAGTACGAAGAGGAAATAGAAAAAATTGTATTGCGCCTGACCAGAGCATGAGCATTATAGGGAAGCCGTATATCACGATACCTCCTATTCTGGGAAATATTTTCATCGTACACATCAAGTTCCCTGATGAATGTAGATCGTCTCCTTGATAATCAGAAACATCACGTTTGGATCGCATTAATTAGGTTAAGTTCCTGCTCCCAATCTTCGCTCCAAAATATAGTCTCTTTTGAGAGGACAACCTATCATTAATGGAGTCCATGCTCTGTTATACGGTCAGGGCCCTCAGCCTTACTTTTATAAACAGCTAAGGAATAACTATCCAGGTCGTAATCTTTCCAAATGTTTTCAAAAATTGAATACATTATGATCTCATCCAAAAGACGAGCTTAATTATTCTTGTTTTATTTAAGAAATTCGTGAACATAAATATAACGGACCCTTCTTATCCCTTTCATATTTAGGCTATGAAAAAACTAAAGCTAAACTCAAGTTAAACAGAATTTAACTAGAAGAATATAACAGCATTATTTGCCTTTTGTTATTATTATGTTATTTGTTATTTATAATATGTTCATTGTCATTAGCAAATCTTTTAAAAAGTGAGAGGATATCCTTATTGTCTGAATAATTATCTTTTATAGGTAACTTCATCTTGATTTCAAATTTGAGGAATGGAACATTTGAAAATCTTGACCAGTATGGAAGCCATCTATAAAACTGACGTCCACAAAATCCGTTCTAGTGGCAAGACAGTCACGGACCTTCTTAATGATTTATTAATTATAATTAAGAATATTAGTAGAGGACAGGCTTCCGTTTCATTCAAGACCATTCAAACTGTTTTAGAATGCAGTATTGACGTCTCAACATATGTACCGACTGTAAAAGTATTTTATAATAACTGCATGAAGAATGTCATTGAAAGAGATTTCAGCCTGACGAAAGGCAATATACATGTAAATTGCCCTCCCGTGTACAACTTTAATCTTAAAACATTGGCAGAGACAAAATTATTTAATGGATCTCTCATTTCCACACAATTAGATAGCAAAATATTGGAACAAGCGAAGAAAACAGAAGACGTTCTTCATGATTTATTGTCTCTTATTAATTTCATTATTAAAGGGCATGCTTTCATTTCATCAGTGATCGAAGAATATGCCTCCATATATAAGATCATAAGCTCTGATTGCCAACATATGGTTGTAATTTTATCGTATAAACACAATAACAAAGACTCAACTGAAACCAACAGCCATGCAAATGATATTTCTATGCTCAGTAAAGGGAACAACAATCTGAAGTTTTTAGAAGTGCAAATGTTGAATACAACAAAAAGTGTAAATATACCTGAGCTATCTCGTAAAAAACCTGTAAAAAAGAGTTTATCTGAAGAGATTTCCAAAAATAGAACTGACACGGTCAAAAGCTTTTGTGCTTGTACCTATCGTGACAAAACTTGTGGGAGCAATTTACATGAAAGAACTAGCTCGGACAACTATTGTGACATAACTTTTCAAAGTAAATCTAATAAACTCAGTCATGAAAGAAATTATACAGGTGAAAAGCCACATGTTTATAACTTCCGTGACAAAACATTTAGTTCTAATTCCCATGAAAGAACTCAGGCAAGTGAAAAACCTTATGCTTGCACTTATTGTGACAAAACATTTAGGACTAACTCCGGGAAGCAAGTACATGAAAGAAATCATACCGGTGAAAGGCCCTATGCTTGCACACACTGTGACAAATCTTTTATGACTAATTCAGACAAGCAGGTACACGAAAGAATTCACACAGGTGAAAGGCCCTATGCTTGCACGTACTGTGACAAATCTTTTAAGACTAATTCAGACAAGTTGGTACACGAAAGAACTCACACAGGTGAAAGACCTCATACTTGCACTTACTGCGACAAAACATTTAGGACTAACTCCGCAAAGCAAGTACATGAAAGAACTCACACAGGTGAAAGACGACATTTTGCTTGCACTTACTGCGACAAAATATATAGGACTTACTACGGGAAGCAAGTACATGAAAGAACTCATACCGGTGAAAGGCCCTATGCTTGCACGTACTGTGATAAATCTTTTACGACTACTACAGAAAAGCAGATACACGAAAGACTTCACACAGGTGAAAAGCCTTATGTTTGCACCTATTGTGACAAAACTTTTAGGACTAACAAAGTGAAGCTAGTTCATGAAAGAACCCACACAGGTGTAAAACCATATGCTTGCACTTTCTGTGACAAAACTTTTAACACTGTTTCACTAAAGCAGATACATGAAAGAACTCACACAGGTGAAAGGCCTTATGCTTGCACCTACTGTGACAAAACCTTTAACACTAATTCAGACAAGCTTAAACATGAAAGAACTCACACAGGTGAAAAACCATATGCTTGTACCATCTGTGACAAAACTTTCAGCACTAATAACAAAAGGCGTCTACATGAAAGAACTCACACGGGGGAAAAACCTTATGCTTGCTCCTATTGTGACAAAACATTTACTAGTAGTTCTAATAAACGCGCACATGAAAGAACTCACGTAAGTGAATGAATCTCTGCTTAAATTAACACCCTTAAAATTTGCTCTGAAATTTTATTTCTCACGTTGTGTATACAGTAGATCAACAAACTTGCTGATAGTTATTGGTGAATATTTTTTGAAATTTTTCTTATTGCGTTTTTTTCTAATATAAACTGACATTTTGCAAGGAATTTATTTAATTCTGTAATAATCACGATTCACTCTTTACTTATAAGATTGTAACTTTGAATGAAAAGCATAATTACTTAGCAAATTGAGTATTAAAAATATTAGGGAGAGCTAGGAATAGCGCCCATTGAGTAATGCCTTTGCCTATTTCCCGCCCTTTCATTATTATGCATGTTAAAGGTCGGTCACTTCAGGAGAACAACAGAGATGAATGCACCGACGGCGTACGAGGCTTTCCATATGAGTGGCAGGAAGTGCTAGACATAGGGAGCGATTATATTGATGAAATTTATTGATGTTTCCACATTAAAGAAATGTTATTGAAATTTAATAATAAAGCATTTCAAAAAGTTAGCACTGTTGCTCTTAGTTTTTATCTAACCCAAATACCTGATCTTACTTTGACTAAATTCCTATAATTAACACTAACACCAAATATCTTACATGACAGATAATAATTATAATAACATCCCATCTTTATGTAACTGATTCATAGTAATCATAGTTACATTCAACCTACCCAAATATTTTGCCATACTTACTACATTGGCATTAAACCCTTTACAAATATTTCCAAAGTTATTATTTTGGACATACATATAATCAGTATTATTTCTAAATAACTCATAAATTGAATAAAACAATCTAAACTTTTCATGCAATACTTTTTACACGAAATCAAAACCACTAACTGCATATGGAGACATTACATACATCAGTAACCTATAACGTCGACTTTTACACAATTTCTATAATACAAGAGTAATTCACCAAACAAGAGGAAGTTCGGCCCGTCTACAAATGAACTACTTTAATACAATGAAATAATGTCGAGCTGAAAACTCGACACAAGTGAAACACGATTTCTGCAGAACATTCCACTATAAAATAATTCAATGAAACACGAGTTCTTCCAAGCAAGAACACCAAATATAGTCTACGTCTATAAGCTTGATCAGAAAGGTTATTACCGGTTTTTATGACCAGATGAAAAGGCATACCATCAGAGTCTTAAGGCTCAAACACATCTTCACGAAAACTGCGCGCACAGATTTCATCCGACAAAAAATGCGCTCGACGCGTGCGACAAGATTAGACACACTTGCGCGGAATTCATCCGACTGAATAAGATATGCTTTTCGTATTTTAAATCCTTGACGTTTTAAAGGATTAATCCTTGGTTAGGAAAGGCCTTCATGGATTAGGAAAAACAAACTGATTTGCACGGAAATATCCATGAGCCAGCCAGGTGGAAAAATAAAGACGAAATATTCACATTTATTAAGAGACGTCACTAAGATTAGTTGCGAAGCCAACTAGAAAGACAGGCCTGGATGCGGGAAAGTCACCTGACCATAAAAGTCCGAGTAACAATGTAACCTTCTTTGTTTCCATCTTGGTTTTTAACAATCAGTATTTTTTCGTTTGTGGAAAACAGTAGAAGTTTGATTGTTGGTCGGACTGCTATGGTCAGGTGACTTTTCCGCGTCAGGGCCTCTTTGGCCTCGGATTAGTTGCGACTCCAACCTCTAAATGGCAGCACCAAAAAGAGCACTCGGGAGTTTCGCTTCCTTCTCTTCTTCCGTGGAAAAGAAAACGTAGAAAAACTATGATCAGGCGCTTATATTATTACTCCTGGATCAGCTTCTCGTTTTCTCAGGGACAATAATATAACGTCAGTGATCTTACAAAACCTCTTATGTTGACAAACCAAATTTTTGGGGAGAGTTAAAAACCGCTCAGTATGTACAGTCGGGTGCAAAAAGGTTTAGACTTAAGTCGTAGTTGAGCACGTGAATAGCATGTCCCAAGCGTATACCCGTTACCCTATTTTCATTGAAAAGGGACAGGTCCAGTCTAATCTGCTTTGACTCTCATTAAAAGTACTTGATTTTGCAATCGATTAACATCCGATAAGCTCAGTTCCTATGGAGTATGTAAACATTTTTTTTGCACCCAACTGTACATATTATAGCGCCGATAAAAAGTGCAAATTTTTGCGTTTTCATTAGCTGTAACTTTGTTTGACGATGAAGCATGGCATTTTTGTGAAATGCAATAAACTCAAAATAACACGTTTTGTAAGATCACTGACGATAAGCAAACTTAACACAAATTCTGCACTACATTTTTAAATTATACTATGAATTTGTTTTAATATTTTTTATTATTTAAGACAGGAAATTGTTGAATTTCTATAGAGATATCTCAATTTTTTTTTCTTTTTCTATCTCTCGAAGGTATTGTTCCCAGTGTTGTTCGTTTATTAAAAAAAATCAGAAATAAATTGAAATGGCGCAATGGTACTTTCCATGGAACGGAAGCAAAAAAAGATTTTTTTTTTTCTATTGGGAAGAGAGATGGGTTTTAGGGCCTTAAAAACTTTATTACTCAAAATGATTCGTCACATCCAAACAATTTCTTTACAAAAGATATTCTTGTCAATGTTTGAACAAGAAATTATATAAGTATGTATTATTGCAGAAAAATACGTCAATGCAGAGCTTAAGGAAACGTTTAAGTATATATGAGGGCATATTGAAAAGTCATGCCTCCACGGCTGTAACTTTTTTTTATTTTTTAACCGATTTTCAAAATTCTTTTTGTATCTGATACTTACATTTGTCCTCTATGTAATGCACTATTCACTTTTCGACATAGTCCCCATCCCTTTCCACGCATTTGCGCCAACGCGTGACTAGTCGGGCCAACCCGTCGGAGAGGAATTCCGGGGTTGTTGTCGACACCAGGACCGAATGGCAGGTTTCACCTCGTCGTCAGAACGCAACTCGTGGCCCTTAAGGTGCTCTTTCCTCTTTGGGAAGTGGTGAAAGTCGCAAGGTGCAAAGTCTTTCAATTTTGAACTGCAGTTTTTCATCTTTGAACTGTAGGCGCTGCAACCCCCTCTGATGTGTGACGAACGTGTGCGGACGGGCGTTATCGTGCTGCGGAAGAGGATCCAAAGCCGCCATTCAATATGCCCTCGTATTAATTTTTTAATGAAATTTTTTTTTCATGTTAGGAATGGAGGGGGGTGCTTTAATATCTCTACAAAGAAAAAAAAAAAAAGAGGAGTCTGTACATGTCGAGTTTATTGATTTTGGTTCGCTTGTATGAACGCTAAAGCCATTTTTTTTTATTTTTAGAAAAAAATTAATATCTCTAAAGGCTGAATCAATTGTCATAAAAATACGTCAAGGTAATAATTTAACGCACCCTCTAATTATGTAATTATTTCATCTGGTTTTACTTTTTACCGTTTCGGAGGAGTTGGCTGCACAATATTGGCCACATACGTATAAACGGAATTTTTTTTTTCAAATTCCAACACTTTTTTTTCGAATCATGAGCTTTTAATTCGGTTTCAGAACAAAAAATTTATGAGTTTGAGAAACGAACACATACGCCTTCGGTTTTAGCTAGTGATAAGCCAAATATCGAAATTTTTTCGAACTGTATTTTACAAAAACTTTGTAATCAGTTATCTTCACTTTCCTCAATGTGAGTTTTTATCATTAGATGTCCCTCTACGTTTTCCTAAAATCCAAAATGCATTGCAATTACTGATCTTGTATGACTGGGTAGCCGTATGACAGCAATGGTTTTGCGAGATCTCGTATTCTTCGTGCAACAAAATCGCATTTGTTAATCGATTCCATTAAAAAACGTAAGCTATATTTATGGCATATACTGCAAATTCGTTTTTTCATTCACGCTTGTTAATCACGTAAAAGAGAGTGACAGAGGCTGGTGTAAAAATATCCTGATCCGACGATTCAACTTTCCATTATTTATTTTCAAAAGTATAACATTTTGCCGCTGCAGGCGCTAGTTACTAGAGTTCAACCGTAGCCACCGATAAGAAAGGCCTGCCCAATTCGCGCCGAGGCAGGGCTTGGAGCCTGACAATAAATGGTGGCTTTAATTCTCTTAACTGACACCAGTGGCGCTGCATGCCCGAGAAATTTAAGCGTTGCTCAAGCTGGAGGCTCCACGAAAAATTTTATCTAAAAACTAATTTCAAAACAAATTTAAATTTCTTTTTTAGATTTGACAATTTCTAATAAATTGTAATTGTTTAATCATAAAGTTCAACTTAATGGGAGTTAGCTGTTATTGGGAATTAAGTTGAACTTTATGATTAAATAAAAATTACTGTACTATTAATGGGAGTTAGCTGTTAGTTTACAGACATTTTTAGCCATCTATTAACCAACATTATTTTTATATTAAAATATGAATACACTTCAACCATATAATGATACAAAATAATAATATCAAAAAGAACAGGTTTATTTACATAATACTAATTAATTTTGAAGTTAGACAAAAGTTTCTTAAATAGATATTAATCAATTTAATTGAATTTTTGACTAAATTCAAAAACAATTATTATTATTTAAATAAACTTGTCCATTTTGATTTTTTTTTGTATCATTATATGGTTGAAGTGTGTTAATATTTTAATAACAGTAGTCTTATTTTTACTAAGATACTTAACAGTTTTAAGCAGTATCAAGAACAGATGAAGGGTTGGGGGGGGGGTACCTACCTTCATCTGTTATTGGTAGTATTTTAGTAAAAAATTATAGATATAATGCCGGTTAATAGATTTTTCCTTTATCATTTTTTACAACCTGAGGTTATTAAAAAAAGGTGGGTGGAAAAGTTGGGAAATAAGGAGAAAAATTTATCAATGCTAAATTTTCATCATAAATAAAATAAAATTAATTTTAAAATGTAGACGGCCTTATTTATATTTATGCATTTTCTTTTATTAAATTTAAATTCTTGTGGTTAAATAGCTGTATGAATCAATCTTTCCATAATTACGTTCCACACTGTTTATTGCGCTAAATTTTTTTTTGTTTGTTCTTATTTTTAATAAAAATTCCTCTTTTGTAAATTTGAAATGTAATTCCTTTGTATTTATCGGTCTTTCGATTTGAAATGCTCCCGGATACTACTGCAAATGCATTGGAAATGCTTTCCTCATTTCTCGGGTATACAGCGCCCTATGATTGCATTGGAAACTTTGCAAACTAGATTTATTGTCAGGCGTTTTCAGGCCAAGTGGGCAGGCTTTTCTTATCGGTGGCTACGGTTCAACTGAAATCACTTTCAATCGATTCGTACTAAGCAGTTTCATTTTTTAGTTATTTATTATGAATCATTGTAAAGGTGATTGATTGGCTTGAATTCGTTTCTTAAAGCGATTTACATACATAGCTTAATTCAATTTACATTAATAATAGCTTAGATTTACATAGCTTAAAATTGAAATTCAGTTACTTGAAATTCCAAAATACATGTAATATGATTTATTATAAGATAACTATTTCTTAAAATAGAATGCTAACTTAATAAACGAAACTTTAAGTTTAATGAAATAAATTATCGTTTGGATCCGAATTGAAACTCTCTTTAATTGCATATATAAAACATATCTAATTAGATAGGAGTGCAGATATCATTAATTCCAGTTTTCTTTCATTCACTGGAGGTAGTTGTAGAGACAGAAATTTGAAATCATCTTCATAAAGTACTAGATATGACTTGATAGAAATGTGCATATTGCGTTATTCAAATGTCACCATTTTATGGAATTCTTTTTTAAAATAGTTTCATTGACCAAAATAGCTGATGAAATTTATTCAACTTCATAATAGTTTTCTTCATAAAATATTAATCATTGCACTAGTTTCAAGAAAATAAATCTTTGAAATTATTCTTATGAAAACACTCGTTTCTAAAGTTGGGAAAAAATAAAAGTTTAATAATTAAAACTCCAAGTATGCAAATTTTCGGGCACAATTTGATTACCGTATGACATCATAGTGCATTTTTCATCAGTTGGAAGATCACTAATTAAATGAATAAGCATAATCAAGAGCAGTTTACAAAAATGAGTAATGCGTTATAAGTCTCTTGGAAAGATATCGAGTTTTAATCATTGAATTAAGTGAAAAAAACTTGACACAAATTGAAATAGTGAAACAATTAGGAAGAAGTCAAAACACAGTTAAAAGAATTGTAAAATATGGAGAGAAGAGGAAACTGAAGTGGGAAATCGAAATGGTAGTCTTAAAAGCACTCAGTGCTCGTGATCAAAAGAACCTGAGGCATAAGCTTACTGTGAAAAAAAAAGCAGATTCTACTGTTCGTGAGATTTTATTTAACATATCAGCATCCTTAAGTATAAAAATTTCATTCAATACAGCAAATAGATATTTAAATACAATGAATATTCAATCTTGTGTTGCCATCAAAAAAACTCTTACCAACTCAAAAGAAAAAGACGTCTTTACTGGGCCAAACAATTTGAGAATTAGACCCCCGAAATGTGGTCACATGTCATGTTTATTAATGACTCCAGGTGTTGACTGGACAGATATGAAAATGCTGTTATGGCTTTAACAGTCAACTTAGAGTAAAACGCTCTTTAAAGTTAATAGTGTGGGGATATATTAACGCTCAAAGTGTTGGTGAAAGAGTTCTAATTATATTTTTTAAAGCATTAAATTTTATTCAAATGATCCAATTTATCTTATTTGCATTAAGAAATGATTAAGTAATAAAACTATATAATTATATTCTGTCTGAAGTATCAGGATTACACTTGATCATTAACTAAAATGTTTTGTTTACATTTTGCACGCTGTGTTCGAATAATTTCTGCCAGGGGTTGTATTACACTGAACTTTGCTCTGACATCAATAACTTTGCCCAAAAGAATTTAGGCTGTTAAGAAATCAAAAGATGACTCTTCAAAGTTGTAAAATCAATTATCGCAAGTTCTGAAACAAGTGTTTTCATAAGAATAATTTCAAATTTTATTTCTCGGAATAAAGAATATATTAAGTTTTGATATTTTAAGAAGAGAGAACCACATGAAATTGAATAAATTTCATTATTTAATTTGGTCAAGATCGTTGTGTGAATTTTTAAATAAAATTAAGATATCTCAAACTTTTTGAAAACTTCAATAATTATATGCGAGTCTTGTCAACTAGATTTTTAATAACTTAATGTATGAATGTTAAGATTTCTGTCTGTAAAACAGTTGCCAGATGGTGAAATAAGATAAATTTTATCATATTGTTTCAGACAAACAAACATTAGAAAAATATGCTTATATGGAGTCCATATCCTGTTAAAACGTCTATAGCCAGGTCCTCCATATGAATATTATAAAGACTATGGAACGTCCAGCCAGAACCTGTAATTAAAATTATTGGAAAGCATTGCTAATAAAATGATCGCATATTGTGTTAGCGCTGTTCTTTCCAGAAGATTTCACAGTTTGAGTAATTCACGGTTCGCATCCCTATGAATGTCTAAATTATTATTGTTTTTTATTTATGAACATTAATTAAACCGGACCTTTTTTTTTTATTTATATAGGCTTTGGAATACTTGAACGAAAAGCGAAATTCTAGTCAAACTTCAATAATAATGGTATTTGCTTTTCTGTTATTTGTTATTTTTTAATCCTAATTAGCATAGATAATTCTTCTAACCAATGAGAAAATAACATTATTGTCTAAATAATTATTTTTTTCATAGGAGGCATCCTATCAAATGTGAGGAATATGATATTTCCAAATCTTTCACAATATGGAAGTTATCTATAAAACGCAAGTCCACAACATCTGTTCTAGAGGCAAAAAAGGCACGGATCTTCTTAATGATTTATTAGTTATAATTCAGAGCATTGCTAGAGGACAGGCTGCCGTTTCATTTAGGACCATCGAAACAATATTAGAATGCAATATTAAAGTCTCAAGTTTTATACCAAATGTGATAATATTTTATAACAACGGCTTAAGAAATGTCACTGAAAGTGATTTCAGCCTGATCAAAGGCCAAAGAAGCGAAAATAGCCTCCCACTGTACAAAGAAAATAACCTTAATCTTAAGACATTGTTAAAGACAAAACCATTTCAAAGAACACTCAATTCCAGAAATGTTGATAGAAAAAATTTGGAACAAATGAAGAAAATAGATGATGTTCTTGATGGTTTATTGATTCTTATTAACGTCATTATTAACGGGCATGCTTTCATTTCGTCAATGATCGACGAAAATGCCTCTTTGTATAGGATCAATAGTTCTGATTACAAACATGAGGTAATTTTGTTGTATAAGAACTACATAAATGAGTCAACAGAAACTGAAAGCCATATAAATAATATTTGCATGCTAAATAAAGCAAACAACAATCTTAATACGTTTTTAGAAGAAATATATTTTACAGAAGCAGGAAATGAAGTGGACTTGTTGAACAAAACAAAAATTGTAAATCTATCTGAATTTCCTCATGAAGAACCTTTGCAAAAGGATTTATCTGAAGAGTCTTCCAAAAATAGACTTGGCAACAATATACAGAATCAGACACATGAAAGGACTCACTCGGACGAAGGACAATATGCTTGCAACTACTGTGAGAAAATTTTTTCCAGTAAATCTAATAGATTCAAACATGAAAAAATTCACACGGGTGAAAAACCCCATTTTTACACCTTCTGTGATAAAACTTTATTGACTAATTCAGATATGCGGTTACAGGAAAGAACTCACAGAGATGAAAAGCCTCATGCTTGTAATTACTACGACAAAAGATATAGGGTTAATGTAGGGAAGCAGATACATGAAGGAACTCATACAGTTGAAAGGCCCTATGCGAGCACCTACTGTGAAGAAACTCGTTCCGTAGAACGACTGCATGCTTGTAGCTACTGCGACAAATCTTTTTCAGATAAATCTAATAAACTTAGACATGAAAGAACTCACACAGGTGAAAGACCCTATGCTTGTATTTACTGTGACAAAACATTTAGAACTTATTCCGACAACATGATACATGAAAGAACTCACACAGGTGAAAAACCATATGCTTGCATCTACTGTGACAAAACTTTTACGACTAACACAGGCAAGCAGGTGCATGAAAAAACTCATACAGATGAAAGATTTTATGCATGCACCTACTGTGACAAAAGTTTTATCACTAATTCAAGAAAACAGAGACATGAAAAAATTCACACGGGTAAAAATATTTATCTATGCGCGTTCTGTGATAAAACATTTATGACTAATTTAAATAAGCAGGCACATGAAAAAATTCACAGAGCTGAAACACCCTGTGTTTGCATTTACTGTAATAAAACCTTTAGAAGTAATTCAAGCAAGTTGGAACATGAAAGAACTCACACAGGTGAAAAGCCCTATACTTGCAACTACTGTGACAAAACGTTTGGGACTAATATAGCAAAGCAAGTACATGAAAGAACTCACACTGGTGAAAAGCCTTTTGCTTGCACATATTGTGAAAAAACTTTCTGCACTGTTTCACAAAAACAGATACATGAAAGAACTCACACAGGTGAAAAACCATATGCTTGCACCTACTGTGACAAAAGTTTTACGAATAACACAGGGAAGCAGGTGCACGAAAGAACTCATACAGGTGAAAGACCTTATGCATGCACCTACTGTGACAAAAGTTTTATCACTAATTCAAGAAAGCGGAGACATGAAAGAATTCACACAGGGGAAAATACTCACCCTTGCGCGTTCTCTGACGTAACGTTTATTACTGATTCAAATAAGCAGACACATGAAAAAATTCACACAGGTGAAAAACCCTTTGTTTGCATGTACTGTGACAAAACCTTTAGAAGTAATTCAAGCAAGCTGGAACATGAAAGAACTCACACTGGTGAAAAGCCCTTTGCTTGCACCCACTGTGACAAAACATTTGGGACTAATATAGCGAAACAAGTTCATGAAAGAACTCACACAGGGGAAAGACCTTTTGCTTGCAGCTATTGTGAAAAAACTTTCTGCACTATTTCACAAAAACAGATACATGAAAGAACTCATACTGGTGAAAAACCCTATGCTTGCACCTACTGTGACAAAAACTTTTCGACTAGCACAGGGAAGCAGGTGCATGAAAGAACTCATTCAGGTGAAAGACCTTATACATGCACCTACTGTGACAAAAGTTTTATCACTAATTCAAGAAAGCAGAGACATGAAAGAATTCACACCGGTGAAAATACTTAACCTTGCGCGTTCTATGACAAAGCGTTCATTACTCTTTCCAATAAGCAGGCACATGAAAAAAATTTACAAAAATAAAAATCCTGTGTTTGCATTTAGTCTGACAAAACCTTTAAAAGTTATTCAACCAGGCCAGCCAGGTGAAAAACCTTATTCTTGCACATACTGTAGTATACTTTTAGGACTGACACAGGGAAATCTGTCCATGAAAGAAATCTCACAGGTAAAAGACCATATCATTCCACCTACTTCGACAAAACATTTGTGACTAAAATAGTGAAGCAAGTACATGAAAGAACTCACACTGTGGAAAGACTGTCTACACTATTTCACAAAATTAGATACATGATAAAATTCACACTGGAGAATATCCCTGAGGTTACACCAACTGTGACAAAAAGTGGAGTTCATTGACCATAGAGTTGTCCTTTAAAACAAGTCAAAATCTCCAGCCATCCGAATGAAGCAGCGTCCGTTTAGGTAGCTCCTTCAAGATTGTTTTAAAGATCACCCCATTCTACTCTTAAATGGACTAAACAAAATGTCTAAGTACTAAACAAAATTCTACCTAAAATGTATAAGTACATTAATAATTTGATCCGATTATTATAATTGTAAATAAAAATTAATGCAAGCCTTAGGAGCGTCATATTGACGGATGTGAACAAGTTTAAACTCGAAGATTTGAATGCTGCCGCGACCTAAACTGACGCTGAAATCGGAAACATGCTCGCTGGAGCGCTGTCCGGATGCTCTGATTGGCTGAAAATAATACGTCAAACCCACCACAAACGAAACGCACGTTCGTTTCCTGAAGGCCATGCACGGCCCTACACGTGACACAGGATAGCAAAGGTGTTGAGGAACCTGTGAGGCTCGTAATTCTAATTCATATAAAAGACCGATGCAAGCATATTTTGTGACTTTTATGATAAAACATTTATAGGGAAAAAAGCAAAGCAAAGTGTTTATGAACACCTTTAGAAAAGTTTACGACGTCACTACAGGGCAGTATAACGGGAAACCTGCAGGGGCCGGCTCGGTCGATTGTCAGAATGGAGGGAGATTAAGGTGGCCTGCAGCAGCCAGCTGTTTCCACAGTCGGGGAGGGGGGGTGAACGTCAAAACTGTCATGTTTTTGATAAAATTGCCCAATTATCATTTGATGTCGAGCCGGCCCCTGCAATAGAGCGGGTAGGCTTCCCATTATACTGCTCTGTAGTTATCTGCAACACCCTGATAAAAACACCTTGCATTGTATGGGACGTCCCAGTAGTTACGTGTACAAAAGCATACTCATGAAATCGCTCCTATTTAATTATTTAAAATTAAACAAAACAATCAGTAAATGCCACTCCGATCATTCCCTGCTCTTCCCTTCCCATACATGGATTCTTTCTCTCCCGTTTTACGAGTTTATGCCTTTGTCTTCTTTATGCAAAGAGTGGATATTTATTAAATGGGTGATACTCTACACCTTTGTAATTAGAAATTTTTCTTGGCTCAAAAATTAATTTCCACTACATTCTCAGCGCCTACACTGAGGGCTGGAAATAATTTTTTTCAATGGGGCATGGACACATTCCTATAGACTTTTACGGCTTGTTCTAAAGTTATCGACTGTTTAGGGAATTTGCTCTACAAACGGTATATGCAAATAGCCAATGGAAATTGATATATTTTACAGTTTAAGCATAACTTTTAATACGTATGTTAGCATTAAACCAGGAATGGATGAAAGGGTCTGTATATCAATAAAATGCGAAAGATATCAATTTCCATTTTATTTCATTTATCTATGTACATATATTGTATATATATTTGCAATTAATGTGTCTAGGAAATCATAGAATATAAACCGTGGCACTTATTTTTATAATCGATATATTATTGGACATAGATGTTACCTATATTGTCGAGTTCAACGCCGGCTGCATTTGCCAGTGCTGGTGGTCGGACCGGCAAATCTGCTGGGCCGGGCTACATGTGAAAGCTCTCATTTGATAACGTTGGTTTTGCCAGTGCGTGTGAAAACGCTCATGTACTGTTATGAACCTCTGAGGCGCGATCATCCTTCGCGTATCTCACCCGTAAGTAAACACGAACGATGCAGAGACTGACGCGGCTGAATCCAGTACAAATACTGACAATGCTTATTAACTAATAAACACACAAACTGATTATTCTACTATTATAGGCATTTTTAAGAGTAGAATAGTGGGAGAATATATGATAACA
This sequence comes from Rhysida immarginata, assembly GCA_023313115.1. Lineage (NCBI taxonomy): Eukaryota > Metazoa > Arthropoda > Chilopoda > Scolopendromorpha > Scolopendridae > Rhysida > Rhysida immarginata. The sequence continues at coordinate 3,218,920 of JAHWFO010005168.1, read as the reverse complement.
AATCATGCGATTTTAGGAAGTGAAAAGTTCTGAACAGCATTCCGCAATTTCCCGAGTCGGCTGGGCCAATCGTAGCTCCTATCAGATGGCATGGCGGCACTATCGGTTTGACAGTTCTATGTGCTATGAGAAGGTACGAAGCTATTTTTTTCTCGCGTGAATTACACAAGAAGTTAATCCTCCTGAGGAAGGCATAGAAGAGTAGCGGAAGCCCTGTGGTCATCTATTTTTACCCTTATCTCACTTTTTAACGGCCCGCCCCCCGAGGGGGTGGAATCGAAGAATTGGTTTTCTCGAACGTATTATTTAGAAAGTGTAAGAGAGCTCTCTTTTCTTTCGTTTCTCATCATTTCCGATCGAATGATATGACATGCCATATGTTGCCATAGATCTAATGACCAAGTAACTGCCACTCCCACAATTCCGACCTTATTGGGACAATTGGCCCAAACTTCATAGTAATGTTGATCTTGCTTAGAGGAATCTATATACCTAATTTCACTCCTTTATATGCATAAATACGCTTAGAACTTTTGGTCCCCTCTAATTTCCGCCTCCGAAACTCCGACCTCAGTTTGCCAATCAAAACCAAACTAAACAGTGAAGGTGCACATGCCTATAGTAAGCCACATTCCGAATTTCAACC
>JAHWFO010005168.1:3179069-3217874 GCA_023313115.1 Rhysida immarginata | reverse complement strand
CCCCCCCCCCCCCCAATTTTTTAAATCGAAAAATTGATTTTCTCGAACGTATTATTTAGAAAGTGTAAGAGAGCTCTCTTTTCTTTCGTTTCTCATCATTTCCGATCGAATGATATGACATGCCATATGTTGCCATAGATCTAATGACCAAGTAACTGCCACTCCCACAATTCCGACCTTATTGGGACAATTGGCCCAAACTTCATAGTAATGTTGATCTTGCTTAGAGGAATCTATATACCTAATTTCACTCCTTTATATGCATAAATACGCGTAGACCTTTTGGTCGCCTCTAATTTCCGCCCCCGAAACTCCGACCCCAGTGAGCCAATCAAAACCAAACTAAATAGTGAAGGTGCACATGCCAATAGTAAGCCACATTCCGAATTTCAACCTTCCACGTCAAAAAATGCGGAAATTATGAAGGGGACGGACAGACAGACGGACATTAGTGGAAAGGATTTGTTTATTACGTGGAACAGATACAGTAATAATAATTCTAAAAATGAAGGTGGTTGACCTGGACAAAAAAGTTGGGAAATGTATTCTATTCTGTACTTTTACCCTATATTTCTTCTTTATTGCCTGCTTTCTCCGGCGCTTCGAAGGAGTTAATCGTTCAGGTAGCTCCTGGATCACTCCAAAAATATTTGGCCGTCGAAGAGTAGGGGCAGCATCCTGCTTCAAACAGTTTATTCGCTTCACTTTCAAAGATTTTAAAACTATCAGATCGATAGTGAAGCATGAGGTTTCGAAATGAGCAGAGCAAATATTTGAGTACGCTGAAAAGCGCCAATTTTCTCTCCGACAAAAGTTTATCCACTCGTTTCTTATTAATTCCGAATAATATAATAATAATAATAATAATTGGAAAAATAGCAGTTATCATTATTACTATTTATTTATTTATTTATTTATTTATTTATTTATTTATTTATTTTAATTGTTAATACAAAGAGTACAAAAGATGCACAAGGGGAGCTGGTATGATACAAGACCGACAAGTAGGCTCCCCTTGGTACCGTGCAGAGTCAATGAAAATTTAATTATAAATCATATATCACTGCAGTATCAATTAAAACTTGAGATTATCCAGTAAATTAGTCTAAACTAAATCATTAATAGAATTAATAATTAATCTAATATTAATAAAAAAATAATAATACCAATTTCCAGTCAGACGCCAATTCAAACCAACCGTTGACGGACAAATTAACCAATATATTCAATAAGGATTGGAAAGTAAATTTGCAAAACATAATGTTTTAACGCACCATAAAAAACAGGGTAACAAATTAATGAACGAAGTTCACAGGGAAGCTTAGACCATTCCAAAATACCAGCACTGGAAACACAATTATTTGCATACTTATTCCTTGCTTTAGGCAAATATATACTGAGCATTTGCCTAGTAGAGTAACCGTGTATATCCTTTACAAGGTTGAAGATATCAAAGATAAAATATGTAAAAGCCGATTTGTGGCCTTGTATATAAAAACACAAAGTTGCATCATATAAATTTGATATATAGAGAATATTTCCAATTCCTGAAAATAACAAAGACATAGAAGTACCACGGGGAACTTTCAAAAGAATACGCAAAAACCACTTCTGTAGTTTCAAGATTCTAGATAAGTTATACTGCATAGTAGCTCCCCAAAATATAACACCATAACACAAATTAGAATGTATCAATGGCTTATATAATAAAATTAACATATTAGAGGAGGTAAATAATTTAATCTAGAAATAATACCCATGTAACGATTTAATTTCTGAAATAATGAATTTACATGCAAATCCCAAAAAAATCGTGGACCAATTCCTGAAAGATTTCGTAATACCTATCTGAGAATTACCAATGTAGATATCAGGTTCGATAGGCACATTTTGCTTATTAAAATGGAAGTTAAACATCGCTTGAGTTTTATTTACATTAATTTTTAAACTACTTAGGCCACTCCAATCAAATAGCTTCTTAACTGCAACATTTAAGGAAATCAAAAGATCATTAGCAACTTTATTGGCAACTACCAGCGTCACGTCGTCTGCGTATTTTATTACTTTATAACCAGCTAAGGCGATAGGAAGATCGTTAATAAACAAAGCGAACAGTATGGGAGATAAAATAGAGCCCTGTGGTACACCAAGGTTCCAATTAATCAATCATGAAGAAAAACCGTCATGGCTTAGAAAGTATTTATTTATCAATATCGGAGATAATGGCGTGAAAAAATCCTCCTAAGACCATTTTCCAATTATTATTATAATATTATTCGCCATTTAAAATAGTAACGATAGTCCTGGCATGCGAACAAGGAGCCGCGCTTTAACCTATACACATAGGAATGTTTGATAGCGACAGCTTCCGTGTCCACGCTGGTTTAATGGTTAGAGCATCGGGACGGTAATCCAAAGGTCCCTGGTTCGAGTCCAGGCCGTGGAATTTTCTTTACTATTTTTCTGTATTTATTCTTCAATATCGGAAGTAATGGCTTGAAAAAATCCTCCTAAGACAATTTTACAATTTTTATTATTATAAATTAACAAATACAAGGTGTTTCAAAATTACACCACCAAACTTGGCAAAACGTTAGAAGGGATCAATTTGAATATCTTTTGTTAATAACGTTTTATTCTAAAATGATTCTGCAGTCAACTGCAGTACGTGGATTCAATTAATTGACATGAACGGAAACACTGTTAACCTTTTATTCACACATTTATTCACATCATTACAAAGAACATTAATTAGACAAGTCAGTAATGACTTATTACTACATAATGTGCTCGAAATGTCGACCACCTGTTTCAATGCAAGTCTCACATCGTCGTAACATAGAACGGTTGATGCGCTGAAACACTCCAGACATCTCGTTTACCATCGCTGCAGCAGCCACTACACGTACCACAAGATCTTCCTATGACTCAACAGGAGTTTCATACACCACACTTTTCATATGTCCCCAGAGGAAGTAGTGCAGACATGTGAGGTCAGGTGACCTGGGTGGCCAGTGAATAAGACCTCCACGACCGATCCATTTGTTTGGAAATCTTGCATCAAGGAAATCACATACTTCCCGGGGAAAATGCGGTGGTGCCCCATCATGCTGGTACCACATGTCTCGGCGAACTCTCAGTGGTATGTCTTCCAAGAGTTCTGGTAACACATGCTGAAGAAACATGTTGTACGTATGCCCAGTTAAGGAAGTGGGCATCATGTATGGGCCAATCAATTGTTCATGCACAATTCCATCAAACGTTAATACTGTAGCGCTGTTGATATGCACGGAAAAAACGTGCGTGTGGATTCTCATGGGCCCACAGGTGTGCATTGTGTGAATTAAACATTCCCTCTCGTGTAAACATGGCTTCATCTGTGAATAATACACGTGATGTGAATGTAGGGACCGTGTCATTTTTGTGCTAAATACCACGTTGCAAATGCTTCACCAAGAGGGTAGTCAGTAATCTTCAATGATTTGACCTTTTGCTGGTGGAATGGATACAGCAAATTCTCGTGCACAACTCTCCAAACATAAGTGTGGTTCACACCCAGGTTGTGCGCTACTGCACGTACACTTGTTGTTGGGTTATCAGCAAATTGTTGCAGAATCTCATCCTGTAGCGCTAAGTTCCTGTTACGTGGTCGTCCTGCGTTGCCCATGTTCCTGGAGAAAGATCCTGTTTCACGAAGTCGCCGATGCAGATTCGCGAATGTCTGATTGTGAGGCACACGTCTGGTGGGGTATCTTTCCTGGTACAGCCTAACTGCAGCTCTCCCAATACCTTTGACTGCTCCATACACGAAATGCATGTCAGCCAATTCTTCATTTGAGTACGTCTGCATGCTGTGCTTGCAATGGTTCCAATTGACAACACGCACTTCCTTCGGAGGGGAAGTAAAGCCGTTGGTCCCGTGTAGTCGTTTGCCGGCTGCACGTTAAAGAACCCTTGCGAGGCAAAATTTGCGGCCCCTATAACGCCGTCCTGAAATGACCATGGCAGTTGAAAAGGATGTTAATACGAAACAAACCAAACCAACCAAACCAATCAATTGACAACTAAACTTTACAATTGCTTTCTGTTCTAACCATGTGTCTAATTGCATACTACTGTACGGATTTAAAGGAATGAACCATTATTCTGTGGTGGGTAAATTAATGTTATTCAAAACATTAAGCAAGGAATGAACCATTATTCTGTGTTGGATAAAGTAATGTTATTCAAAACATTAAGCAATACGGTCTTTTTGCTAATGGGACTCCGAATAAGCAGGATGAAACAGTGGAATCTTTGTACTGTAGCTGACTGCACAGTCATTTTAGAATAAAACGTTATTAACAAAAGATGTTCACATTGATCCCCTCTAACGTTTTGCCAAGTTTAATGGTGTAATTTTGAAATACCCTGTATAAAAACCTTGGACCAATTGTCATAAAAAATACGTCACGGTACCCTCTAAGTATGTATTCAGTTTATTTGGTTCTGCTTTTTGCCGTTTAGGAGGCGTTAGCTGCACAGTTTTAGTTTCGTACTTACATATGTACATACGGAATTTTATTTTCTAAATTTCATTACCCTTTTTCGAATAATGTGGTATTAAGTCGATTTTAGCACAAAAAAGTCTATGAGTTCGGGAAACCAACGCATACGACTTCGTTTTTAGTGAGTGATAGGCCAAATATCAAAATATTTTCGAACTGAATATTACAAGAAGTTTCTAAGAAGTTTGTTTTCACGTTCCTCAATGTGAGTTTTTATCATTAGATGTCCCTGTACGTTTTCTTGAAACCCAAAATGCATTGCAATTACTGGCCTTTGTATGACTGCTATGGTTTCGCGAGATCTCGTATTATTCGTGCAACAAAATCACATTTGTTAATCGAATCCCTTAAAAAACGTAAGCTATATTTATGATAAATACCATAAGTTCGTTCTTTTATTTACGTTTATTAAACAAGTAAGAGAGAATGATAGAGGCTGGCGTAAAAATATCCTGATCCAAAGATTCAACTTTTTATCTTTTAATTTCAAAAGTATAACATTTTGCCACCGCAGGCGCTAGTTACTAGAGTTCAACTGAAATCACTTTCAATTGATTGATTCGTACTAAGCAGTTTCGTTTCTTAATCATTCATTATGAATCATTGTAAAGGTGATTGATTGGCTTGAATTCGTTTCTTAGCTTTTTTTCATAGTTTAGAAGTGAAATTTAATTAATTGAAATTCAAAAATAATACATTGTGATTTATAATAAGATAATTTATCTTAGATAACTATTTCTCAAATAGAATGTTAACCTAATAAACGAAACTTTATATTAATGAAAAAAATTATCGTTTGGATGCGAATTGAAATTCTTTTTAATTGCATATAGAAAAAAAAATGAATTCGAATGGAGTGAAGATATCATTCACTCCAGTTTTCATTCATTCACAGGAGGCAGTTGTAAAGACACAATTTTATTAATCATTTTCTTCATAAAAAGTGCTAGACTTGAAGATGATCATTTTTTTATTTATAATACATTATTCAACTGTCATCATGTTATGGAATTATTCTCTTTAAAAATAATTTCTTTGAACAAATAACTGATGAAATTTATTCGACTGCACAATGCTTTCTTCATAAAAATCAAAAAGTTATATGCACTGATTTCAAGGAAATAAATCTTTGGAATTATTCTTATGAAAACACTTGTTTCTAAAGTTGGGATAAAATAAAATTTTAATGATTAAAACTCCAAGCATGTAAATTTTCAGGAATTTTTCGATTACTATATGACGGAATAGGGCCTTTTGATCAGTTGGAGGATCAGTAATTAAATGAACAAGCGTTACAGATAATCAGAAGCAATTTATAAAAAAGGGTAATACCTTAAAAGTCTTGGAAAGAGATCGAGCTTTAATCATTAAATTTACTGAAAGAGTAAAACAATTAGGAAAAAGTCAAAGCACAGTTAAAAGAAGTTAAAAAAATATGGAGAGAAGAGGAAACTGTGAAGGTGAGAAATCGAAGTGGTCGACTTAAAAGCACTCATGATCGTGATCAAAGAAGCCTGAGGCATGCTAAGAAAAAAGATGCACATTCTCTTATTCGTGAGATTTTATTTGACCTATCAGCATTCTTAAATACAAAGATTTCATGCAATACAGCTTACAGATATTTAAATGCAAGAATATTCAATCCCAAGTTGCCATCAAAAACACCTCTCGCCCACTCAGAAGAAAAAAACACCTTTACCGGGAATTTGAGAATTGTGATCAATGGTCATCTTTATTGATGAGTCCATGTTTTGTCTAAATTTCATTGATAAATTTATTGATGTCAGAGCGAGTTCAGGATAATATTTTTCCAAGATTTTTTATTCATTCAATGAGTTCATTTTTATTTCTTGTGCACTGTTTCTGGGTTCTTTCTTCGTAATTTCATGGCCATTCCAGGACAGTGATTCCTTTTTCCTGAAAATAGGCCATTGATTTTTTGATGTACACAATACTGTGTACAATACTGTGTAAGATAACATCATCAGATGAACAGACCTTCTCAATTCCATCATTTCAATATAAACTTCTGTAATGACTGGGTTCTTCACAAAACCCAGTTCACCAACACCTTGACAATTAAAACATCCCCTTACTATCAGCTTTATAGGTTCGATACTATTTTACTCTAAGTTTACAGTTAAAGACATCGCAGCATCTTTCATATCACTCTACACGCGGCTTTTTTTAAAACAGAAAGGTGACTTTACAAAGTGGTAAAATCAATTTTCCAAGTTTTGAAAAAAATGTTTTCATAAGAATAATTTCAAAATTTTATTTCTTATAATGAAGTGTATATTTTGACATTTTAGAAGAGAGAACCATTATGAAATTGAATAAATATCATTATTTGATTTGGTCAAGATTGTTGTTTGAATTTTTTAATTTCTTTGAATGCATTTACCTTAAGATGTCGCAAACTTTTTGAAAAAGACAATAATTATATATGGCTCTTGTCAGGTAGATTTTACTAAATGAAGGTATTAATGTTAAGATTTCTGTCATAAAACAGTTGCCAGAAAGAGAATTATGAAAAATTTTATCATATTATTTCAAACAATCTTTAAAAAATCTGCCTTTATGGACTCAGTATCCTTTTAAAACGTCTATGGCCAGGTCCTCCATATGAATGTTATAAAAGCCGTGGAACGTCAAGCCAGTTTCTGTAAACAAAATTATAGAAAAACATTGCTAATAAAATGGGCGCATATTGTGTAAGCGCTGTTCTCTTTAGATGATTTAACAGTTGCCATAATTAACGGTTCGCATCCAAATGAAGGACTAAATTATTATTGTTCTATATTTGTGAATATTAGTTAAACAGACTTTTTTTATATTTAGGCTATGGAATATTTAAACTTTATATTCACTCTTTCATGAAGCTAAATTCTAATCAGACAAGTGTTGTTACTTCAATAATAACGGTATATACTTTTCTGCTATTTGTTAGTTTTAATGTCTTCATTATAATTTAAAATTTTTTAACCAATGAGAGAATATCATAATTGTATTAATAATTATTTTTTGATAGGTAACATGATATAAACTGTGAGGAATATGATATTTCCAAATCTTGCACAATATGGAAGTTAGCTATAAAATGGAAGTCCACAACATCTGTTCTAGAGGCAGAAAAGGCACGGATCTTCTTAATGATTTATTAGGTATAATTAAGAGCATTGCTAGAGGACAGGCTTCCATTTCATTTAGGACCATCGAAACAATTTTAGAATGCCGTATTAAAGTCTCATCATGTATACCAAAAGTAATAATGTTTTATAATAACGACTTAAGGAATGTCACTGAAAGTGATTTCAATCTGCTGAAAGCCAAACGACAAGAAAGTAGGCTTCCAGTGTACAAAGAAAGTAACTTTAATCTTAAAACATTTGTAGAGACAAAATCATTTCAAAGATCACTTGGTTCCAGAAATGTTGATAGAAAAAATTTGGAACAAATGAAGAAAATAGAAGATGTTCTTGATGATTTATTGATTCTTATTAATGTCATTATTAAAGGTCATGCTTTCATTTCATCAATGATCGAAGAAAATATCTCCGAGTATAGGATCAATAGTTCTGATTACAAACATGATGTAATTTTATCGTATAAGAACCATATCAAAGATTCAACTGAAACTAAAGGCCATATAAATAATTTTTGCATGCTAAATAAAGCAAACAACAATCTCAATACTTTCATAGAACTATGTTATACAGAAAAAGAAAATGAAATGGAATTATTGAACAAAACAAAAATTGTAAATCTATCTGAATTTCCTCATGAAGAACCTTTGCAAACGGATTTATCTAAAGAGTCTTCCAAAAATAGACTTGTCACAGGCAACAATATACAGAATCAGATACATGAAAGGACTCACTCGGACGAAGGACGATATGCTTGCAACTACTGTGAGAAAACTTTTTCCAGTAAATCTAATAAATTCAAACATGAAAAAATTCACACAGGTGAAAAGCTCCATGTTTGTACCTTCTGTGATAAAAATTTTTTGACTAATTCGGAGAAGCGGTTACATGAAAAAACTCACACACGTGAACGACCTCATGCTTGCACATTCTGTGATAAGACTTTTATGACTAATTCGGACAAGCGGATACATGAAAGAACTCACACAGGGGAAAAACCTTATGCTTGTACCTACTGTGACAAAACTTTTACGACTAACACAGGGAAGCAGGTGCATGAAAGAACTCATACAGGTGAAAGACCTTATGCGTGCACCTTCTGTGATAAAAGTTTTATCACTAATTCAAGAAAGCAGATACATGAAAGAACTCACACTGGTGAAAATACTTATCCTTGCACTTTTTGTGACAAAACGTTTGTCACTAATTCAAATAAGCAGGCACATGAAAAACTTCACAGAGGTGAAAAGCCCTGTGTTTGCATATACTGTGGCAAAACCTTTAGAAGCAATTCAAGCAAGCTGGAACATGAAAGAACTCACACAGGTGAAAAACCGTATGCTTGCACTTACTGTGACAAAACTTTCAGGAATAACACAGGGAAGCAGGTACATGAAAGAACTCACACAGGTGAAAGACCATATACTTGCACCTTCTGTGACAAAACGTTTTGCACTAATTCAAATAAGCAGACACATGAAAGAACTCACACAGGTGTAAGACCCTATGCTTGCACCTACTGTAACAAAACCTTTGGGACTAATATAGCGAAGCAAGTACATGAAAGAACTCACACTGGGGAAAGACCTTTTGCTTGCTCCTATTGTGAAAAAACTTTCTGCACTACTTCACAAAAGCAGATACATGAAAGAACTCATACAGGTGAAAGACCCTATGCGTGCACCTACTGTGACAAAACTTTTAGCATTAATTCAAATAAACAGATACATGAAAAAATTCACACAGGTGAATAGGCCTGTGTTTACTCCGATTGTTACAAAATGTTTACCTCTAATTCAATTATACGCTAAAATGAAAGAGGCCACACACGCCTAAATTACAAACCTTAATATTTGGTTTATTTGTTATTCCTTAAATTGTCCTTATACATCATGTCCATATATTCAGGGTCTTTCCTTTGAAGTGATCTATCCGAAGATCTACAAATCTATTAAAAATGTCAACAATCCCATAATTACATTCTCTAGGAAAATGAGAATGCACAATTGATGCATCAAATTTGACCTTTGACGTAACTTTTTAACCATGTAAAAACGTTTTAACAACAAATGTGGCAATGGAAAATTTGTAGAACACAACATGTTTACCGCTAAAACACCATTTTTACATAACTTATTTCTTTATTTCACAAGAAAAATACAGAAAATGTTTAATTTGTTTACCATCTGACGCAATACACATAATTGAGTTAGTGACACCTGTTTTTCATACATAATAAAAAAATATTGCTCGAGAAATGTTTGTACATTGCATGGAATTCGTTTTCAACTTATCCAAGTCCCTGGGAGGATGTTGTTTTAATAGCAATTGGAATTTAAATTATTTGTTAAATAGTCCATCCAGGGATCTACCTTTATCTGTCTGGTGGCTTAACTGGCCCTGGATAGAATTTTTTGACTTTTTGTAATTGTACAACAAAGTACTTTAGGGGCCGTTCAAGTATTGCGTAACGCAGTTTGGTGGGGGAGGGGGGATTTTGTAATACGTTACGGTGCATTACATGGGGGAAGGGGGGTCAAGCAACGTTACGTAACATTAAGTTTTGTTAAATTAAAAAAACCGAGCAAGTGTGAGTCGGACTCGCGCTCCGAGGGTTCCGTACCATCACACTTTAAATTTGCGTTAGTAATCGATTAATGTTTAATTGTTTATCGTATACTTTCGATGGACAGCCGCGACCATCCTCATTTTCAAGGGTGGTATTGTCGCCACGGAATTTTTTAAACTATCTGCGCTTTGTACGTTGAGAAGTTGTCCCGTTACCCCATGCTTTAATGACATATCGAGTTGATTCAGAAGCATTGTTGTCAATCTATATATATATAAATTGTTGTTTGTATGTATGTATATATATTTGTCTCTTGTACAAATCTACAGTTTTATTCCAATCTTGATGAATTGTGCACACATGACCTTAAAAATATGGAGAAGAGCACTATCTACATGAGATTTCGAAAAAAAAAATAATCTTTTATATAAAATTCATTTTCAGTTTGTTAACACATTAACTCGTGTTGCACTACAAACGTAACACATTTACTGTTGTGGCACTACATAATTAACCAAATTAACCTCTTTTAGGGAGGGGGGGTAACGAATTGTAGAGTGTGCTTTCCATGAAGCGCGATATCACCACCATGACCTACCTAAAACCTTCCCAGGCTCCATTGGAATTACCATGAAAAATTACATCAAGATTGGTCTAGCCATTTTGAAATGCATAGCAAACAGATAGGTCCATGTGTGTTTCTTTAGCAAAATATAAATCTTTAGTTTAATTCCAATCTTGATGAAATTTGCAAATTTGATCTTCAAAATAAGAAGAAAGTCACTGTCTACATGGGATTTCGAAAAAATAATATTTATCGATAATAATTCATGGATTTAAATTCAAATTATGGACCAAAAAATACTTTTCTCCTGAAGAACAATACAAGGTAAAGTTTGTGCAACAATAGACTGCTCTGTTTGTTCCAACAGTAGTGATAGCAACGCAGAATTCTAAAAATGATATGGTATTAAATACAAAAATTGGAGAAAATATACCAGATTCAGCCAATCCAATCTTTAAAGTTCAGGTTCAGGGTGCGTCTGTAAATGTTCTAAAAACTCTTGAACCACTTATCCGATTGAGCTCATATTCGCACCATATGTTCGTTAGGTTCAGAGTAAGGTTTATATGTCTCCAAAGGGAGTGGGTGGGGGTAAATATATGTTGGTTTATGTTTGTTTGTTTCCTCAAGAGATGGCGCAAGGGATACGACATTAAAATTTCATCAAACAAACAGACCGAGCAACGCCGAGCATATCACCTAGTAGTTTGTATGCATAAATCGAGGACCACCCTCTTATAAAATATAATATTCTTCGGGCTTTCTAATTTCCTGATCATAATTTAAAGTTTCGCGTAATGGTCGTCAGCATACAGCTGGAAGGGTCTTCCTCCTCTGAGAATCAGTGAGAAAGCTTCGGAATTGCTTTGGGGGGGAAATTTCATTAATAAAATAATTCCCCCCCCCCCTCCTTGTGATTGATTTTTTTAACTTTTATTTTGTTTCCTTGCGTATTATATCCCGAAAATGACGCAGGGAAAAAAAATAAAAGTTAAAAAAATTCAATACTACTTATTATAAAATGTCAATATTATTTAATATTCTGATAATAAATGCAAAGAAGATACGATTTAAAAAAAATAATAGTATATTTTTTTTTTGGGGGGGGGGAGAGGGTCAAAGTGAGGGAAGGGATGAGTATTATATCCCTAAAATTACGGTGTGTAATATCTTCACTACTTATGTTTCCTTAAAATTATTAATCTTTATGTATGCTTTTGACCTCACCGACTGATTTCATTTTGTATTATATCTTTTATTATTTAAAAGTCAGTTGTCTTGTTGAAAAAGATGTCATCTCCAATTCTTTTTTTTTCTGATTCCCCAGTTTAATGTTTCCCAGTATTGCGCGTTTTTAAAAAGATATTCGACAGTTTGTCGGACCGAAGCTTACAAGAAGTTTCTTATTATTACCATGGTTGTTTACTTCATACGTCCATGCTATTAATTTATCTTCACATTCCCCAAAATAACTTTTTATCTATAGATGTCACTGTACGTGTTCCTGTGCCCAAAATGCACTGCATTTCCGGCCCTTTCTTTCTTGTGCTTTTGCGAGAACTTTTATTCTTCTTGCATCTAGGTCGCATTTTTTATTAAGAAACTGAAGCTATATTTATGATATACCGTAAGTTCGTTCTTATATTCACGTTTATTAATCATGAGAAGCGGACTGATAGAAGCAGGCAGGTATAAAAGATCCTGATCGAAAGATTCATTTTGTATCTCTTAATTTCAATAGCATAGTATTATTTTGCCGCTGCAGGCGCTAGCTGCAAGAGTTCAACTGAAAGCGAGCTTATCATTTTCTGATGATTCGAATTATACAGTTTCGTTTCTTAATTATAAATAATTCTGAAAATGCTTTTCTTGAATTCGTTTCTTTATTCGATAGAGATCGCTAAAAAAACGAATACAATTATTTGAAATTCCCAAAGAATATTAAGTATAAGATAATTCTTTGCTTTAAGACAAACGAAACTTTAAATATTAATGATAATAATAATATCGTTTGGATGCGAATCAAAACTGTCATATATTGTAATTAGAAAAAAAAAATATTTGAATGTTGTGCAGATATCAGTAGCTCAGCATTTCATTTATTCACTGGCAGTAGCTTGGAGACAAAATCTTCGAAGTCATCTTTAAAAATTACAAGACATGAAGCTGATCATTTCTTATAGAAATGTCCATAATTTATTATTCAATTGTCGTTATTTTATTAACTCGAGAAATTTTTCCATTACAAATAAAGGCTCATAAATGATAACCAAAACAAAAAAATGGCAGAAGATGACTCCTATGGGGATTGCCTTGGGAAACAGTTCTGGAATATTTGAACATGCTCGACGGGTTATAACAACCAACAGTCCGTACTGCAACTCTCCCACGCCTTTCTCTGCAAAACAAGAGGCTGTCTGCAGTGGTATCGAAATTATACGCAGGGAAGAGGGTTAATGGGAAGTGAAGCCATGGAAGAAGTACAATGGGAAGCGAAGCGTGTAACAGATTCAATACTAGAAATTCGTTACCGATTCGTTTTGTGATTTTAGATATGCGAAAAGCTTGCACGTGCCGCGTTTGTGGTCCCACATTCGATTGTGATCACAGATGCGAGTAAGGAGACGCACATGTTTTTACTCGAAATATTTAGAGGCTCTATACCCGTGCTTATATTTCATACTTCATTTATCATAAGCCCTTATTCAGTATTACCAAAGTACATGATTCTGTAGACGCGTCCATTGATAAATAAATAAAAGGTTTGTGTACTGTATAAAATATTCATTTCCTGCATCTAAAAGCATTATCATAATTCAATGCTTCGGACTGCAGATTCGAAACTAACAAGGGAACTACACGAACATGTATCTCACAGATTTCCACCAAATTGAAACGTGTTACTCATCTGAAGCTACTATTGATGCTTGCAAAATAAGAAAATGTCAAATGTTGTTTCTTTCAAAATAAACCGAGAAAACGAAAAAATTTGAGCACATGTAGACATACAAAGAGTCTATTGTTAAAGCGGTGTGTATGTGTATTAATGCGCTCTAATCTTCTTTTTTCATTACTCAACAATACGCACGAATCCACTTCACTTGAAAACAACGCTATCACTTCCAAGGTATACTACATGATCAAAGGAGTAGGGACACCTTACTGCTCTACCGTAAAGCCGCAAAAAGCTTCAATCAGTAGTGTGTAGGACCACCCCGAGCTGCTATCACTGCTTCCACCCTACATGGCATACTGTCCACAAGTTTACGGTATGTGTCCACAGGTATTGACCTCCATTCCTCGAGGAGAGTCATGGTCAGTTCCTGGACAGATGTAGGGCGAACCATCCTGGATCTCACACGTCGTTCCAATTCGTCCCAAAGATGCTCGATGGGTTGAGATCAGGACTCTGGGCGGGCCAATCCAGTTCTTCAACCCGCATCTCGTCAAAGCAGTCGGATATGGATCTTGCTTTGTGGCAAGGCGCATTGTCGTGCTGGAAGAGGAACGGCCCGTCACCGAAGTGTTCCCACAGCGCTGGAAGTAGCCATCAGTATTGAGATTTCCAGAATGGTCCTGTAGCCTTCAGTATTGAGGTTTCCGTCCACCTTGATGAGCGGACCCAGTCGAGTCCAGGTGAAACACACCAGGTGTTCACAGGGGTGTCCCAATTCCTTTGATCATGTAGTGTGTGCTTGCATGCAAAAAAAAAAAAAGTCACGTATGACTATGCGTATGTCACGTGTAAGTCACCTTGTTATTTATCTTCATAGTTATACTATTCCATAACTTATAATCAACAAAATTTACAACATTAAATATGATATTTACACCGTTAAATTCCATCTTTTAAAGGTGGGCTCACGGAAGCGAGCGAAGCACGATTAAAGATGGCTACAACTGAATCGGAAGTCAACGGCTGTAAAGTCAGAAAAGTAACAAAAGCAGGACAGAAAGACTTTACTTTTCTCAAAATGATGTTACTGAAAGTAACTTAAACAAGATAAGCTAGGAAAATGAGCAAAGTAGAGAGTCTTGAATGCGACTACTGTTACTTCTCGTTTATCTTTTAAGCAATGTCTCCAAATGTACTTCCTTGAAGCCACAAATTAGCTCAACCGCCAGAGCAGGCACCCGACTCGAAGATAGGGAATGATCAACTAGAAGGGAAGATAATAAAATGAGTTCAATAGCTGGATACCTAATAGGCTTCAACTTAGAGCAAATATTATCTTCTCCTCGAGCCTAAGTCTTTGCTATAAGTTGATATCCATTAGGTCTCTAGGTATTGAACTCATTATATCTTTATAAATACTGTCCCTAATGCATTGTAAGATATTGTTGCATTAGATCTAACAGTAATGGAATCCATGCCCTGTTATGAGAGCTAAGGCAACAGACCCGTAGCCAGGGCGGGGGAGGTTCGAGAGGGGTCGACGACCATTATGGAAAAAGGTCCGACTCAGTGGAATTTTTGGAAAAAAGTCCGGAATGTTTGAAAATGCCCCCCCCCCCCCAAGATAACGTCCTGGCTACGGCCCTGGGCAAGGCCTCCATATGAACGTCTACAGAATGTCCCGCTATCTTTTAAAAAACTATAACCAATATAGTACGCAATTCCAGATTATATTACAATATGAGTACGTGATGATTCGCATAGAAACGAGAGACTCACGCCCGTATTCAGAATGAGCCTTCTTTCTCTTGCTCAAGACCATTATTGAATAGAAATTCGAAATTATTGAATTTGGACTCAACAATGATTTGAGCAAGAACGCTCATTATTAATACGGGCCTTAATTATTATTGTTGTGTTTGAGAAAGTTGTAAACATTATTTAAAAAGGTATTCTTTCATTCTTTTTTAGGCTATGGGTTATTTGAATCTTTCACTAGTCAATAAGTTATCCTTCACTCGAGCAAGAGTTTTGACTAAAAGAAATTTAATAAAATAACGGTATTTGCCTTTCAATTATTAAGTTTTGTTATGTTTAATATCTTCATTATCATTAGTAAATTTATTAAAAAATGACAGGACTTCAACATTGTTTAAATAATTTTTTTTTGATAGGTGACTTTCTCTCCAATCCTATATGTGATGAATACAACATTGGCAAATCTTGCATAATATGGAAGCTACTGATAAACTTGAAGGCCGCAACACCTGTTCTAATAACAGAAAAGGCACGGATCTTCTTGATGATTTATTACTTGTAATTAATAGTATTACTAAAGGACAAGCTTCAGTTTCTTTCAAGATCATCAAAAACATTTTAGAATGTAGAATTAAAGTCTCAGCATATCTACCAAATGTAACAATATTTTATAGTAACAGCTTAAGAAATGTCACTGAAAGAGATTTCAACCCGACGAAAGGCAAAAGGCACGAAAGTAAACCTAATCTTAAAGCATTAGTAGGGAAAAAATCATTTAAAGAATCATTCATTACCACAAAGGCAGAGAGACAAAATATGCAACCAACGAAGAAAATAGAAGACATTCTTAATGATTTATTGGTTTTTATTAATGTCATTATTGAAGGACGCGCTTTCATTTCATCTATGATCGTCGAAAACACCTCCGTATATAGAATCGACAGCTCTGATTGCGAATATTGTGTAATTATATCGCATAAAAATCGCAACAAAGACTCATCTCAAACCACAACCAATACTAGTGATAACGGCATCCTCGGTAAAGCAAACAATCATCTGAAAGCATTATCAGAAGTATCTTATACAGAATCGCAAAATAGACTGGAATTATTGAATAAGCCTGAAATAATTAAATTTCCTCGCAATGAACTTTTAATAAAGAATTTATCGAAAGAGTCTTCCAAAAATAATATTAATACAGGAGAGAGCGGTTGTGTTTATGGTGATAAAACATTTATGAACAAGTCAGAGGAGCAGGTACAGGAAAAAACTCGTTCGGATGAACAAATCTATGCATGCAGCTACTGTGACAAGACTTTTTCTGTTAAAACTAATAAATTGAAACATGAAAAAATTCACACAGGTGAAAAACGCCATGTTTGCACATACTGTGATAAAACTTTTATGACTAGTTCAGAGAAGCAGATACATGAAAGAAAACACACAGGTGAAAGACCCCATGCTTGCACATACTGTAATAAAACTTTTAGGACTGGCACAGGAAAGCAGGTACATGAAAGAATTCACACGGGTGAAAGACCTTATTCCTGCACGTACTGTGAAAAAACATTCATGACTATTTCAAAAAAGCAGATACACGAAAGAACTCACACAGGAGAATGTCCGTATGCTTGCATCTATTGTGACAAAACTTTTAGAACTACTTCAAATAAGCAGGCACATGAAAAAATTCACAGAGGTGAAAAACCGTTTGTTTGCAGCTATTGTGGCAAAACTTTTAAGAGTAATTCCAGCAAGCTGGACCATGAAAGAACTCATACCGGTGAAAAACCCTATACATGCAGCTACTGTGAGAAAACGTTTACGACTATTGCAAGAAAACGTATCCATGAAAGAATTCACTCAGGCGAACGACTTTATGCCTGCAGCTATTGTGATAAAAAATTTACGACTAATGCTGTTAAACGCAAACATGAAAAACTTCATACAGGTGAAAGAGACTATGTCTGCTCCCATTGTGAAAAAGCTTTTGTGACTAATTCACAAAAGAGGATACATGAAAGCACTCACACAGGTGAAAGACCTTATGCTTGCACTTTCTGTGAGAAGGCTTTTGTGACTAATTCAGACAAACGGATACATGAAAGAACTCACACAGGTGAAAAACGACATTTTTGTAACTTCTGTTCCAAAACCTTTAGCACTAATTTAGAGAAGGAATTACATGAGAGAACTCACACTGGTGAAAGACCCTACGCTTGCACCTACTGTGACAAAACGTTTAGGACTTATTCAGAAAACCGGATACATGAAAGAAATCACACAGGTGAAAGACCTTACGCTTGCTCATACTGTGACAAAACTTTTACTTCTAATTCTCGCAAATGTAAACATGAAAAAATTCACACCCGTAAATGAATGTGTTTAACTTAACAATGTTAAAATTTGCTCTAAAATTTTATTCCGTAAATTAATTACACTTTATATCAACAAAAGAGATATGTATGTATACACGTGAAATTAATTTTAATTTTTTGTTTATTGCGCGGGCTGCAGACCACGTTATTGCACAGACAGTGTGTATAGGCTATGTAGAGAAAGGGGAAGAGAATTCCAACGGAAAATTTATTAGTGCATATGGTTGCCATTAGGGGAAAAATTGGCGCTGCAAGATCATACACAGTGAAGCTCTAGTAATCCAGAGCTTTAATACGCAGACGGTAGTAATGCATTACTGAAGTGCTGTTAGAGGGATAGTTCAATATGCGCTCACCTTTTATAACATTCAATTGCCAATGCAATTCAGGATTGAGATTTATGTTTTATCAGTTTTGCTATCCAAGTGGCTATGCTTATATTTATTCACTGAGAACAATGATTTTATCCCTGATGATCCGCTTCTAGCGTTAAAAAGTTGAACTTCAGCTGGTACGTAAGAAAGCAATGAAATGATACCGTAAATACTGTATTAAGTGCCCGGGCGCTTATTTGCAAAAATTCTTGATGGAAAAATTCTTATTATCTCTGGCGCTTATTTGCAAAAATTCTTATTATCTCTGGCGCTTATAAATTCGGCACAACCGTGATGGAAAAATTCTCGCCCTTCTTGATCTTTTCTAAAGTATCCTGCCGTTTTTTCCATTCCCGAATGCGTTAAAGATCAATGGCTATAGCCTCTGTAGAATGGTTTTCACCATACTTTACTGCTGCGAGTTTAAAATTAATGCTGAAACTGTGAGGTTCCATTTTCCATCAGCTATGTTGCTTGACTGAATCCAAAATTAAATAGCAATAAATTAGAAGAAAATCATGCCAGTATCTAATTTCTGGTTTAGCAGTGGCAGTTGGGATAGCAAAAATTCTTATGAGAAAGTAGCAAGAGAAGAAAAATCCACGAAATGAATTAAAATAAGCGCCCGGGCGTGAGACGCACTGCAGAGAGCTAAATAATATTTCGCAGGTCATGTTCCCTTATTTTACTTTTTCTCAATAGATGTCACACTGTTTTCCTAAAACTCAAAATGCATTGCATTTATTATTGTTGTAGTTTTATGGTATTTTATGTGCATCACTGTCTATAGATATAAATAGTCATCGAGCTCCACTGAAAAATGAAGTAAAAGTTTCTAGCTCCCGATAGGGCGGGAACTCCATTGAAAAGTGGCGCTGCTGGTACAATCGGCCCAACTGCACCTACAGCCCCGTCCTATCGGGAGCTAGAAACTTTACTTTCATTTTCAGTTTCAGTGAAAGACCTCTGACGTAAGTCAGCATCGACCCGAGGCTAACGAGAAAAACAGGCTCCGGCACTGAAAAATCACCTGACCAAGATAGGTCTAGCAGCAATATATAAGTTAGATATGCGATAGAGTTTTTCATTGAAACTGAAAATGAAAGTAAAGTTTCTAACTGCCGATTGTACATGTAGTGCCACTTTTCAATAGAGTTCCCACCCTACCAGGAGCTAGAAACTTTAGCTACATTTTAACCACAGCCTCGATAGGCTCATAATAGGCTGTGATTTTAACAATGGACCTCGATGACCGTGAATATCTATAGACCGTGCTTTTAACCCACAAAGTAAAAAAATAAATGTAACCTACAATCATACTACCTAACTCAGGGAGACAATCATCTTCAAAGTACTGCTGGTAGGGCGCTCTCGTGAGCAGAGAATCATCGTAGCCATAGATAACGCCTTTATTAGACAGAGTGAAAGTGGATTGGGTTACAGGATGTAAAGTAGGACATGGAGAAGAAAGGAAGACGGTTAAGCGAGTAAACACAGCAAAGTACGGCCATAAAACACAATCAGTGCGTACTTGCCTACGGAGCTACGATGATTCTCTGGGTCATCTGATGAGACGGAGAAAGTCAGCGAGGACCCGGCATGAGGAAGAGAGACGGCTGAGACCACGGAGACCGAGAGGGGATCGATCAGGTTTCAAGCAAAGCCACCCCCAAACAATGCCAAACGAGACTGCGAACCCATCCGTCTACGACAAGGCTCGAAGCCGTACGGCCATCGGTAATCGGGAGACGACCAATTCGGAGGTCCGATCTTGCACCAGCAGTGGCTCAGCCTCAATCTCTGCCTGACCAGCGAGCGAGGTCAGTCGCAATCTCTCTCTCTCTCCAACACTCGGTGGCACCAAGGCAATCTGCAGATGTAGAAGCGGTAACTAGGGCCTGTGTTATTCAATCTATACATCGTCGATATTATCCTCTATATAAACACTCCCCACGTGAATTTCCTTTCGTGCGCAGATGATTTTAAGTTATATTCAGTTATCCGCAACTGGAATGATTGTTATAATCTATCTAAACAGCTTGACGCTATCCATCGCTGGGCCACCGACAGTGGTCTTTCTCTGAATGTAAGGAAAGTGAATTTAGAAATTCTCAAGGAAGATGGTGAATTTAGAATTTTGATTATATATTAAGTAAGATTATTAATGGGCAGTTTTACTCCTCGCAGACCATCGAGTTAATTGGTCTCAGGTTTCAGAGTGGAACAAGAAAATATCAACCGTTAGAGTTTCTTAGTACTTTGAGAACGAACGTTCAAACACTAAACCCGAACTTATAAATTAAAACATCTTTTTAATATGAATCCAACCAACTATGATATTTTTAACGATAATTGCAGATTAATTCTTTTTTTTATCCTTCGCCTTTTTTCTTTGACCTTTTTTTTTTATAATTTTTTATAACTTTGTCCAACCCCTTTTTGGGCTTTTGCCTATTGGGGGACAACGTGTGGTTTTCCCTGTAGTTGTGACATTATTATTCATACTTTAAACATGCTTTCTAACCTCATGTTAATGTTCCCCAATGTTGTTGTTCGTTACAAAGAAAAATAATAATAAAAATAAAAAAATAAAAAAAAACGAAATTTTCTCTGAGAATTGATTGCTGAACTGAATATTACAAGACCATAAACATGTTCCCCAATGTTACTTTTTCTCAATAGATGTCACTCTGTTTTCCTAAAACCCAAAATGCATTGCAATTATTGGCCTTTGTTTGATTGCTGTGGTTTTGTGAGATCTCGTATTCTTCGAGCAACAAAATCGGATATATTAATCGATTCTATTAAGAATCTTAAGCTATATTTATGAAATAGGATATGCCGTAAGTTCGTTTTTTTAATTCACGTTTTTTATTAATCAGAAGTTTTAAAACATCTTGATCAAAAAGATTCAACTTACCTACTCATAATAAATATGAAAAGTATAATAACATTTTGCCACCGACGGCGCTAGTAACAAGAATTCAATTGAAATCGAACCCTATAATTTCCCAACGATGCATACTAAACATTTTAGTTTCTTAATAAAGAATCATTGGAAAATTGGTTGACTTGAATTCGTTTCCCGGGGGGGTCCGGAGAGTTCGGACCCCCCCCCCCCCCTTTATTTCCCTGATCTGTTTTCCTTATTAATTGTTCAATTGTTTTTCTTTCTTTCTACTAAAAAACTATTCTACATTTTATTCTCCCCTCCTCTTTCCTCCACCGAGCCCCCCCCCCCCCCCCCCCAAAATCCTGGTTGCTTGTTTAGGCAACAAGTGCGTTAACATTTCGTTAAGTTTAATTTTTATTTTCCGTAAGTATTAACGAAGTCTGAATTAGTATGAGCCTTGGTATATTAAAATACAAATATGCAAACAATTTTTTTAAATAGAATGTTAACTTCATAAACGAAATTTTAATATTTAATTGAATAAATTATCGTTTGGATGCGAATTGAAACTATCTTTAAATTCGTATAGAATAAAATATTTAGAATAGGGTAAAAATATCATTAACTTCATTTTTCTCTTATTCACTGGAGATGGTTATAGAGTGAAAATTTTCGAAGTCATCTTCATAATTTGCTAGGTATGAAAGTGATAATTTCGAACTCATCATTCAACCGTCATTATTTTATAGATTTATTTTCTTTAAAAATAACGAGGCTTCTTTCCATATTCAAAAATTAAGCCAAATTTTAATCCAACGGATAAAGCAGAGATAATGACCGATTTACATTCGCTTTCGTACAAAGAAATCAACTACCTTAAAACCGAAAAAAAGAATGTAAAAGCAGTATTGCTTTTCTCAATATGATCAAAGCATATAAATTATAAGTGTGGCCTGTTATCAAATAAATAACAGTTTTCAATCGAGTATTTATATTTTCAAAAAGAATATTGGTCACGAATTTTATTGTTTAAATTTAATAGGGGAAAATATCTTCGCATTGAATGATGGGTACAGCTGCCAATCCTATCTTTGAGGGCAAGAGGAAGGCGATCCTATCGAAGTGCGCCGTTTTTGCCCGACTTGTTATTGTATAACGATGGTACCGAGTTGTTGCATGTTTGGATGAATTGTATAACTTTGGGATAAATTCAGAGCCATGGGTCTCGATGCCCTCAAAAGATGGCGGATATTCAATGTTTGTTTTGATATTTCTCCCTATCGCTGAAACAGATAAAGTTTTGTAAAAATCTACATGGCAAAATCTCCTTATAACTGAGATCCCTAAAAATATTTCCATTTTCTACAATAAAAGCGTTAATTTATTAACACGGATTTTAAATTAGACTTAATTATTTTTTGTAAACAAAATTTTTACCTTTATTCTTGAAAATGTCGACAGAAATTCGCTATAG
Organism: Rhysida immarginata; assembly: GCA_023313115.1. Lineage (NCBI taxonomy): Eukaryota > Metazoa > Arthropoda > Chilopoda > Scolopendromorpha > Scolopendridae > Rhysida > Rhysida immarginata. The sequence goes on along the minus strand of JAHWFO010005168.1, from coordinate 3,195,274 downwards.
TTGAAATTGCAATTATTTGATGCAAAACAACCAGTTTATTTGCCAAAGATTACATTTCAAAATTAATTAAGAAGTATATGATAAGCAGTATTCTTAACCAAGAAATAGACAGAAGTTAATATTTTAAATTCTTTTGCTCCACATTCTGTGATATGTGTGAAGTAAATTACAAGATCATTTATTCCAGCTGTTAAATAAAAATCTTGTAATTATGTCAGCTAGATTTTACTAACTGAAGTTATAAATATTATATTTTATATCAATTGTATAATAATTGTGGGTTATTCATCTGCTGTACATAGTATAATAATGAAAAAATCAATAAACATAAATAAAAAGGAACTAAAAGGAGAAGCACGGCGGAAAAAAAAAACTCTGAACTCATTTACAATATACCATGCTCACAGTGCAACAAGTCGTACACAGGTCAGCCAAAAAGACAACTAGAAACACGTATACAAGAACATAAAAAAGCATGCAGAATGATATCAACAATCCCATTGCTCTCCATACTTACACAAATGATCACCCAGTGGCATGGAATCAGGTAGCTATATTACAGAGAGAGCCAAATTATATAAAAAGAGTGATCAAAGAATCAGTTTACATAAAAAAAAGATAACAACAGTTTAGCAAGTTGCTCTAATCAAATCCACCCACATTGACAATTAATTTTATAATTAGATCTATTTTCACCTCAATATTTATGCTGAATTTAAGTTCAATTATTTTAGTTTTGTTTACATTTTTCCCACATAGTGCATTTCACCCTTGGTCAGTCCCCAGTCACTCTGTGCCCCAGGTCAGTCCTCCCCCGCGAAAGCCATAGCTCTTGCCTGATACCCAACATCACCAAATGTCCAGAAAAAGGGGAGGGCCTTTAAACCAAGCCAGATGATTTGAAGATGTCCTGAGGCCAGGACGAAAGATCTCGTCGTTCTTCTCCATTTAGTTCCTTTTTATTTATGTTTATTGATTTTTCATTATTATACTGTGTACAGCAGATGAATGAACACACAATTATTATACAATTGATTGAAAGACATCTGCATAATATCTCATCATTATATTTTTTTAATCTGTGAAAGAGTTACCAGGATTCTGTGAAACTTTATCAAAATTTTTCAGAGAGTTTTTAGAAAAATATGATTCAACGTTGAGTCCATGTCCTGTTATAACAGCTGTGGCTAGATCCTCCATATAAACGGCCAGCCACGACTTATAAGAGCCCAGTTAATAAATTAGGTGCTCAATATGCAAGCTCAGTTAACTCCAGATGATTTCACAATGCTTCATAGTTCGCATCCAAATGACGGACTTAATTATTACTGTATTATGTACGTGAGCATTAATTAAATGGGCCTTTATTTTTTCATTTGTATTTAGACTATGGAATATTTGAAATTTACTTCCACTATTTCACGAAGCTGACTTCTACTTAAGAGTTTTGACAGGAAGAAATTTAATATTATAACGGTATTAACCTGTTACGTTATTTGTTAATTTTAATATCTTCATTATCATGTGACTGTGACAGTATTGCCTAATTAATTATTTTTTGATAGATAATTTCATCTCCATTTCAAACCTGATGGATACGACATTTCCAAATCTTCAAAATATGGAAGCTACCTGTAAAACTGATGTCTACAACGTCGATTCTAGTGGCAGAAAAGGCACGGACCTTCTTAATGATTTATTACTTATAATTCAGAGTGTTACACAAGGACAGGCTTTCGTTTCGTTTAGGATCATCGATAAAATTTTAGAATGCCATATTAAAATCTCAAAATATATACCAAATATGATAGTATTTTATAATGATGGCTTAAATATTACCAATGAAAGTGATTTCAACCTGACGAATGGCAAAACACACGAAAATAGCTTTTCTGTGTACAAAGAAAGCAGCCTTAATCTTAAAACACTGGTAGAGAGAAAATCATTTCAAGGATCACTCATTTCCACACAAGAAGATAGAAAAAATTTGGAACGGACGAAAAATCTACAGGACGTTCTTCATGATTTATTGGTTCTTATAAATCTTATTATTAAAGGACATGCTTTCATTTCATCAGTAATCGACGAAAATGCTTCCGTGTACAGGATCAATAGCTCTGATTGCCAACATGGTGTAATTTTATCGTATAAGAACCACTTAAAAGATATAATTGAAACTGAAAGCCAAATAAATAATTTTTGTATACGGACTAAAGCAAACAACAATCTCAATACGTTTGTAGACGAATTACATTATACGGAAACAGGAAATGAAGTGGAATTTTTGAATAAAAATCTAGGTGAATTTCCTCGTGAAGAACCTTTACAAAAGAATTTATGTCAAGAATTTTCTGAAAATAAAATTGTCACAGGCGAAATTCCTTATGCGTGGGCTTATTGTGACATAACATATGGGAGCAATATAGGGAAGCAGATACATGAAAGAACTCATTCGGACGAAAGACATTATGCTTGCAACTACTGTGACAAAACATTTTCAAGTAAACTTAATAAACTAAGACATGAAAAAATTCACATAGGAGAAAAGCGTCATGTTTGCACCTTCTGTGATAAAACTTTTATGACCAAATCAGACATGAGAAAACATGAAAGAATTCACACTGGTGAAAAACCTTATTCTTGCACCTATTGTGAAAAAACTTTTAGGACTAACACGGGAAAGCAGGTACATGAAAGAACTCACACAGGCGAAAGACCATATACTTGCAATTATTGTGACAAAACTTTTAACACTAATTCAAATAAGCTGACCCATGAAAAAAGTCACACAGGTGAAAGACCCTATGCTTGCTTCTACTGTGAGAAAACTTTTATGACTAATTCAGATAAACAGATACATGAAAGAACTCACACAGGTGAGAAACCCTATCTTTGTACCTACTGTGACAAAACTTTTAGAACTAACACAGCGAAACAGGTGCATGAAAGAATTCATACAGGTGAAAGGTCATATGGCTGCAGCATCTGTGAAAAAACGTTTAGCACAAAGTCAAAAAAGCAGATACATGAAAGAACTCACTCTGGCTTAAGACCCTATACTTGCACCTACTGTGACAAATCATTTAGCACTAATTCAAATAAGCAGATTCATGAAAAAACTCACACAGGAGAAAGACCCTATGTTTGCATCTACTGTGACAAAACTTTTACAACCAAATCTGACAAGCAGATACATGAAAGAACTCACACAGGTGAAAAGCCTTATGCTTGTAACTACTGTAACAAACCATTTAGGACTAACACAGGGAAGCAGATACATGAAAGAACCCACACAGGTGAAAGACCATATGCTTGTACCTTCTGTGACAAAAGCTTTAGCACTAATTCAAAAAAGCGGATACATGAACGAATTCACACAGGTGAGAAACCATATGCTTGTAACTACTGTGACAAAACCTTTAGCACCAATTCAAATAAACATATCCATGAAAAAACTCACATTGTAGAAAAACCCTATGTTTGCATCTACTGTGACACAACGTTTACGACTAATTCAGACAAGCAGATACATGAAAGATCTCATCGAGGTGAAAGCTCATATGCTTGCATCTTCTGTGGCAAAAACTTCAGCACTAATTCAAAAAAGCAGATGCATGAAAGAACTCATACAAGACCTTATGCTTGCAACTATTGTGACAAAACTTTTAGTACTATTTCAAATCAGCATAACCATGAAATAACTCACATAAGAAAATATAATGACGAATCTTTTAAGACTAACTCAGGGAAGCAGTTACATGAAATGATTGACACTGGTGAAAGGCCATATTCTTGCACTTTCTGTGACAAAACCTTTAGCAGTATTTCAAAAAAGCAGACACACGAAAGAATTCACACAGGTGAGAGACCCTATGCCTGCAACTATTGTGACAAAACTTTTTCAGTTAAATCTAATAAACTCAGACATGAAAAAATTCACATGCTTATAGAAGTCTCAAGTTCGCACCTTCTGTGATAAAACTTTTATGATTAAATCATACAAGAGGAAACATGAAAGAAGCAACACGGGTTAAAAGCACTCTTTTTGCACCTACTGTGACAGAACTTTACGTCTAATTCCATTAAACACAGATATTGAAAACCCACTCACATGAATAAATCTGCTAAATTTAACAATAAGATTTACCCTAAAATTTTATTCCTTTTGTTGAGTGTTTCTCATGTTAGAGTACATATGTGTTGAAGTATACTTTTGTACTACTTGCAAATTTTTGCTTTCTTCTCTGATTTGAGCAGATACTTTGGAAAGATTATATTCGACTCTAGTAATAAATATGATTCACTCTGTATTTGGAAAGTAAATAACAATAGAACATTGCTTAAGGCTTGTCTCTTTCATGTGAATTAAAGAAAACGACCAGGAAACGATCTTAATGCGGCACAAACAATTATGTAAACAGAGAGGGAGTTGGTTCAGTAGGTTCTGGCAGAATGACCTACCAGATACGAAACAAACGCTATCTTTGTTAACTTAGGTGATGTTTTTAAAAATATGATTTCTAACTTTGACTGCAAAGTACAGTTTTTAAATTTTTAAATTGAAGATGTAAGAGAGAGGGTGGAAATAGTGCCCAGTGAATAATGCTTTTCTCTGCAATATCTGGCCATCTTGCAAGAATAAAAAAATAATGTATCTGCTCTATCTGGTGCGAGTTTTTAAACTTGAGATCGCCCCTGGATGAGTTTTTTTCATTTTTAGGTTAAAAAAATAATATCTAATCGTTTTATTTGTCGGATAGATCAGCAAATAATATTCATTCTTTTAGTCAAGCAAATATATGTATTAAAAAGATTAACGCCATGCATACAGTTAAAACTCCAGTGATACAATTAAATCAAAAGAAAATAAAGTGAAATGGTGGAAGGGTCCATTCGCAGAAGCCTCCCGCTTCAACATGAAAAAAAAATATATATATATTTTTTTTTTTGGGGGGGGGGAGTTCATAAAAAAACTTATTGGCTCATCAGCCCTAAACAATTTATTTACAATAATAATTTGTGTCTATGCGTGGAATCGTATATGTAGAATTTATTGACTTTGGTTTTCTGGTATGAATGCTACAGCCATTTCTTGATTTTTTCAAAAATTAATATCTCTAAACAAGTGTAGCCAATTATCATAAAAATGAGTCAATGCACAATTTAAAGCCCTCCAACCTGTATGATTTCATTTGGTTGTGCTTTTTGCCGTTTCGGAAGACTGCATACGTACAGATGGATTTTTTTTTCTTCAAAATTTCTAAATATCTTCTCGAATCTTGAGTTTTTAAGTCGCTTTCAAAAAAAAAAAATTTTTTTCAGTCAATTTGGGGAAACACAGGCTGCCACTCTTAGAGAGAGTGTTTGCCAAAAATACAGGGTGATTACAAAAGAACTTCACACATTTAAAAACTTATTACATCAAAGCTATTCGAATGTTTAATATGCCCCCCCTGTCGTGACACGGCATACATCAATGCGGTAGTCGAATTCGTCCCAAACGCGCATTAACATGTCTCCATCAATCCCGTAATGTGAGGTGTGAGGTCGGGGCTCTGTGGTGGCCACTTTGCAAGTTCCAGGTTGTTGTTTGCTCGACCAATCCACCCCTGTGATTTCTTTTTATGGGTGTGTGTAAAGGACAAGGTCTTCATCCTACCCCTTCCTCGTGACCTAGACGAGCTGAAAGAACGCATTACGGTAGCGATACATGGAATTGATGGAGACATGTTAATGCGGGTTTGGGACGAATTCGACTACAGGGGGGCATATTGAACACCTTTAACTGTATCACAATAAACTTCAAGAGTTTTTCTTTAAGAATCCGTATGTGGTGTGTCTATATTCTGAATAGCTTTGATGTAATAAATTTTTAAAAGTGTGAAGTTCTTTTGTAATCACCCTGTGCTAAACAAGCCAAGTGGACTTCATACATAATACAGGGAAATAATGGAAACTTATTTCAGTTAGTTTTTCAGAGATTGGAGAAAGTGTTTCAGTTAAAAATAGCTGAAGATAAAATTTAGGATGACTTTTTCTGGGATCTTTAATGCTTAGATGCTCTCCCTGAAATGGAAATTAACAAATGCTTCTGATAAGACCAGTTATCAGTTTTTTCCCCAAAATTAATTCAGTATTATTTAATTATGAGAATGTATTCTATAGCAAATCAGAAAAAAATTTTTTTTCATATTTAAGTTGAAAATGGAAAATAGAATTAAACTAAAGTGATGATATGATAATTTTCATATAAAATTAAATTAGTAATTTCAGCCAGATTTTACTAATTGAAGTCATTAATGTTATATTTTAAATCTGTGAAACATTTATCAGGTACAGGATTTTGGTATGTTTTAAAAAATTGTTTCAGAGAATCTTTAGAAAAATATAACTTAACAGAGTCCAAGTCCTGTTATAATGACTATGGCCAGGTCCTCCATATAAATGTTAAAACGGCTATGTACAGAATAAAACTAGCGCTAAATATGTAAGCGCAGTTATCTCCAGATGATTTCACATTTGAGTGCTTCAGAGTTCGCATCCAAATGAGGGGCTTATTTATTATTGTTTTGTATTCGTGAACATTAATTAAACGGGCCTTTATTTTTTCATTTATGTTTAGGCTATGGAATATATGAAAGTTATTTTAACTATTTCACGAAGCTGACCTCTACTCAAGAGTTTTAACTAGAAGAATTTTATTATAATAACGGTATTTCACCATCTGTTATTATGTTATTTGTAATATCATCATTATCATTAGCAAATCATATAATAAATGAAAGTATGACTTTATTGACTTATTAAATTACTTTTTGATAGATAATTTCATCTCGATCTCAAACCTGAGGAATGCGACATTTCCAAATCTTGCACAATATGGAAGTTACTTTTAAAACTGCAGTCCACAACGTATGTTCTATTGGCAGAAAAGGCACGGACCTTCTTAATGATTTATTAGTTATAATTAAGTGTGTTACAGGAGGACAGGCTTCTGTTTCATTTAGGACCATTGGCACAATTTTAGAATGCAATATTAAAGTTTCCAAATATATACCAAATGTAACACTATTTTATAATGATGGCTTAAAAAATGTAACTGAAAGTGGATTCAACCTGACGAAAGGCAAAACACTCGAAAGTAGCTTTCCATTTAACAAAGAAAGTAACCTTAATCTTAAAACATCGGTAGAGACAAAATCATTTCATGGAACGCTCATTTCCGCAAACGTAGGTAGGAAAAAATTGGAACAAACGAAAAAAATTGTAGACATTCTGCATGATTTATTGGCTATTATTAATATCATTGTTAAGGGACATGCTTTCATTTCATCAGTTTTCGACGAAAATGTTTCCGTATATAGAATCCATAGTTCTGATTGCCAACATGGTATAATTTTATCATATAAGAATCACATTAAAGATTCAACAGAAACTGAAAGCCCTGTAAATAATTTTTGTGTACCGAGTAAAGCAAACAACAATGCTAAAACATTTATAGAAGAATCATATTATACGGAAGCAGAAAATGAAGTGGAATGGTTGAATAAATCAAAAATTGTAGATCTAGCTGAATTTCCTTCTCAAGAACATTCACAAAAACAATTATCTATAGAGTCTTCCAAAAATAGAATTTTCACAGGCAAAATCTTCTCTACTTGTATTTACTGTGACAAAACTTTTAGGAACAATTTAGAGAAGCAGACACCTGAAAGAACTCACTCAGACGAACGACGCTATGTTTGCAACAATTGTGACAAAACTTTTAGAACTAACTCTCGGAAGCAGATACATGAAAAAACTCACACAGGTGAAAGACCATATGCTTGCACCTTCTGCGACAAAACTTTTAGGACTAATACAGGGAAGCAGATACATGAAAGAACTCATACAGGCGAAATACCCTATGGTTGCACCTTCTGTAATAAAACTTTTATGACTAATTCGGACAAGAAGAAACATGAAAGAACTCACAGAGATGAAAGGCCTTATTGTTGCACCATCTGCGACAAAACCTTCAGGACCATCACAGAGAAACAAGTTCATGAAAGAATTCATACAGGCGAAAGACCTTATGTTTGCACCTACTGTGACAAAACTTTCAGCACTAATTCAAAAAAGCAGATACATGAAAGGACTCACACAGGTGAAAGACCCTATGTGTGTACCTATTGTGACAAAACTTTTAGCACCAGTTCAACTAAGCAGACCCATGAAAAAACTCACACTGGTGAAAGGGCCTATGCTTGCATCTACTGTAAGAAAACTTTTATTACTACCACGGAGAAACGGATACATGAAAGAACTCATACAGGCGAAAGACCTTATGCTTGCACCCACTGTGATAAAACTTTCAGCACTAATTCAAAAAAGCAGTTACATGAAAGAACTCACACAGGCGAAAGACCCTATTCTTGCAAATACTGTGAGAAAACTTTTTCATGTCAAACTAATAAACTCAGACATGAAAAAATTCACCTAGATGAAAAGTGTCATGGTTGCACCTTCTGTGACAAAACTTTTAGGACGAATACAGACAGAAAGTTACATGAAAGAACTCACACGGGTGAAAGGCCATATGCTTGCACCTTTTGTGACAAAACTTTTAGGACTAACACAGGTAAGCAGATACATGAAAGAACTCATACAGGGGAAAGACCTTATGCTTGCACGTACTGTGACAAAACTTTCGGAACTAATTCAAAAAAGCAGATACATGAAAGAACTCATACAGGTGAAAGACCCTATGCTTGCACATACTGTGACAAAACTTTTAGCACTAATTCAAATAAGCAGACCCACGAAAGAACTCACACAGTTTAATTGCTCTATGTTTGCGCCTGCTGTGACATAACTTTTAGGACTAACACTGGGAAGCAGTTACATGAAAGATATCACAGGAAAAAAGACCTCATGTTTGAAACTATTATGACAGTTTCCTCAAGTAAATCTAATAAACTCAGACAGTTTTATTTGCACCTTCCCTGATAAAACTTTTATAATACTTTAGGCAAGAGGAAACATGAATGCTTCAGCAATTTCTTCATTTTTAGAAGAAAAACAATATTTTATCTAAAAAGGCTTAACCTGTTGTCATAAAAATAATTCAAGGCACATATTAACGTTAGGTTAATTTATAAACAGGGTGTAAATTATCTCCTTCAAAAAAACTACACTACGATGTAGACGAAATTCAGACGATTAAAGTGATATAAGACACTTGGGGTCACAACGCCGTAAATTGAACCTCAAACTAAGCTGAATGGCGTGGCGCTGCTTAGCACGAGCCAAATTTGGGCGACTATGTTCGCGCGGCGCGGCCTTGCTGGTTTCCCCGCTCCCCACTACCTCTTCCCGAAGAGATCCGTCTTCCACTCCAACGTGACGTCAGAGTGACGTACTCTGCTCTCGCGCCAGAGTCAGTAGCACGAGCAGTACCAACCTTGTTTAATACCGATATCAGAGAGCAGAGTACGTCACATGGAGTGTAAGGCGGACCTCTTCGGGATGAGGTAGCAGGGAGCGGGGGAACCAGCCAGGCCGCGCCGGGCCGCGCCGCGCGAACACAGTCGCCTAAATTTGGCTCGTGCTACGCAGCGCCAGGCCATTCAGCTTAGTTTGAGGTTCAATTTACGGGGTTGCTTGCGATTCGCGACCACTGATATTACTTTAATCGCCCGAATTTCGTCTACATCGTAGTGTAGTTTTTTTGAAGGAGATAATTTACACCCTGTATATTGAGATATCATTTTGTTTTATTGTAATTTTTGGATTTGCCTGAGTAAAGCTTTTGTTTATTGCTTTTTTTATCTTCTTGTTTGGTCCAAAGTAGATTTTTTGGAGACTTAAGGGAGACCCGTGTAATTTGGACCGTCGTATATCGAACCAGCATTATTTTGCACAATTGCATGTTAGAAGACGCCACTCTCCTGATTGAAAAATGATCATAGCGCTTACCTAGAAGCGTCTTATAAACACGGGTTGTATTGCTTGAGTATTGGTGAAAATATGTCAAATTTTCTCTTTTGGTACGTCTCATTTTACTTTGAGGTAAGATAATAATCGTTTATGTAAATATAAGTGTCAGTGCCGGGATATTTCAGGAATGGGTTAAAGAAAAGGGGTCTATGTACTTGTTAATAGGCATGGTTTTAGTTGGAAAGGTTTTGAAGGTTGGTCGCCATTTTTGATTTTAGAATTCTCTCATTGTGGTTTCTTGAACGACAAAATGGAAATTTTGGATTAAGGTGGCTGATCTCCGAACGCACACAATGATAAGAGAAGGCTCTGCAGGAAGCAACCTTCTATTTTAGTAACCGTGAAGTATTCTTCACGCGTGACCCGCATATAGTAAAGGCTTATCCACGCTCTCTCCAAAATCCAAAGGAATAAAAATCATAGGTGAGGTCAAAAATCCTAACCAATGAGAAGAATTAGCGCTTGGTCGTCATAAATCCCAGTTAGCTAACGGTGGTATCATTTTCGACTGCGTGACAGTTAGTGCTCTTATTCGGTTAGTCCATTGAGAAATTCTCGCTAACTCTTCTCACTGGTTAGGGTTTTTGACCTCAATCATGGTTATAGAAATTATTGCACTAGATGGCGTTCACAACAGGCCATTCCTAAAGCACTGTATAAAGAAAGTATGGACAATCATGCGTAACTCGGAAACTACTTGTTGGAATACAATCAAATTTTAACGGTACACACAGTGTAATGTACCATATTTTTCCTCCAAAATTCATTATCCTAGGCGTTACAAAACTTGTTGATCTTGGTGGCGGCATTTTTATTTCTGTTCATATCTCAGTTAGCATTCAAAATCGGACCCATGGTCATATGAATTTTTTTGCTTAGAATCACCCATACTACCAGATTATATAGAGGTCAGTGGTAGAAACCGTTTGTTATTATCTGTAGGGGAGAGTGGTCTTGGTTCGGACGCATGTTGGTTCGGGCAAATAGATTTTTTCAGTCGAAATTATTCGCACGCTGCCTAAAACATTATCACTTGTGTGCGGCACTAAGAAGATTATGAAAATCTATTCGCCAGAAAGATCACAACAAAGATCATGAAATAAGAAATAAAATTTGTTTTCGGGAGTGTGAAAAAAAGTTTTGAGGTAGGTTTGTTCATGAATTTGTAGAGAGGTTATACGAGAAATGTTAACTGTTAGACATTTATTCCTGAAGGACAATACTATACTTAAACGTGTTGCAGCTTCATTTCGGCCGTGTGCGTCGTTAAGCCTTAACAAGGTTTTATTTGATTTCTGGCGTGGTGGGGTTGATTCGGACACAACAAAGAAGGTTGGTTCGGACGTGTTTGGTTAGAACTTAGAAAAGGAAAAGAGGGCAAGATCTTCCTTCCAGGGAAGATATGAAGCGAGCACCAGACGATGCAGAAAGTGAAAGCCGCAGTAGAAATGTCGCGTCTGCTAGCCCTGCTTCTAAACGAAACAAAGCTACTAGTCAAGTGATTGTGAATTTTTTTTAATGTGATAATGTTAGGCAAGTTGTGATAGCATTTTCGTGCTCTTTTGATAATAAAGTTACTTAGGGGTTGCTTCGGACATTGCGAAGGTTTTTTTAAAAAATAAAAATATATAGATTATCGTGTGACTACTGAAAAATCACATGTACAGGTAAATGACGAAAGGTTTAGAGTACAAAATACGATATACATATTCACTATTTGGTTCATGATTAATCCACAGGGAGAAAAAATTTGATTTTCATCCGAACCAAGACCACTCTCCCCTAATAGTTTTCCTGTATTAATGAAAATAAAACCATCATATCATTTCTATACACCCTGTATTAATAAGTCCATATTCCTTTCAATTATTATTATTACATTTTCAATCTGTTTTTAATAATTTTTATTATTAAGACAGGAAGTTTTTGAATTTCAATTAGAGATGTCATCTCAATTTCTTTTTTCTGATGTTTCCAGGTTAATATTCCACAATGTTGTTCGTTATCAGAAAAATAAATAAATAAATAAATAAATAAATAAATAAATAAAATAAAATAAAACCGAAAGTTTCAACAGAAATGATTTCAGAACTGAATTTTAATGTAGTCCTTTAATAAGTTATCTTCATGTTTCCCAATATTAATTTTTATCAATAGATGTCAGCATATATCTTCCTAAAACCCAAAATGCATTGCAATAATGTTTGCTGTGGTCTTGGGAGATCTTCGTGCAAGAAAATGGGATTTATTAACCGATTCTATTAAGAATATATTTTTATGATATATTTATGATAGATACCGTAAGTTCGTTTTTATTTATTCCCGTTTATTAATCTTGTAAAGCAGAATGGTAGAGACAGGTGTGAAAACATCCTGATCCAAAGATTCAACTTAACATCTCATAATTAGAAGAGCAGCCTATAATAAGATTTTGCCGCCGTAGTCGCTAGCAAGGTCAATAAAAGTATAGTCTGCTCCATTTTGGTTTCGAAAGTCGACTTTTACTGCGCATGACGTCACAGGCACACATCCGCCTTGCTTCGTATGTGTTTACATAGTGAAGTCCCAAAAAAATAACAAAATCAAGTGGATACTACCTCTTTGTTTTTTCATTTGATTAGTTAAACAATGCCTGTTTGTGCAATTTACGGATGCAGTAATCGTCGGAGGAATAAAAAAAACGCCTAAAAAGTATTTTTTTCAGATTTCCAAATGATAAAACCAGAGTTAAACAGTGGCTGCATTTATGTAGACGTTTTGATAAAGTGAACTTAAACGAGGTAAAGCATTTTATTATTTCATTTATCTTTGTACACTCTTTACATAGTAAATGTGATTTCTAATTATTTCAGCTAGCATATGCTCTGCACATTTTGTGGATGCAGATTACCAAAATCTAATGGAGCACAAAGTGAAACTGCAGTTAACCAAAAGTGCCATTCCTTCTCAAAATCTGCCCACATTGACACAAGTTAGCCCTATAAAAGCTGTCAACATTTTTCCAGGAAATTGAAAAGTGTAATCAAATTTTTGAAACCTTTCATGGTCAATCTATTGATGAAAATGCACAAATTATTACTAATGTTGCAAATTCAGCTTATTCAGCCTTAATCACAACTGACATGTCTGAAATAAGAACTAACATCAGAATTAAAAAAATAAATAGAAAGCTATCTGAAATAAATAGGGAAAAAAATAAAGAAAATGAAAAAAATTACTAACATTTAATTCTATTGTTTTCTTTGATTGTTTTTGATTACTTACAGTGCAATGTGGTAATTAAAAAAATTTAAAAACAGTAATTTTCCGCTTTATTTTGTGATTTACTCGGAGCTTAATAATATAAACAACATACGAAGCAAGGCGGATGGGACTGTGACCTCAGTGTGGTGACGCCCACCTGCGCGTGAGCAGACCTTACTTTTACTGACCTTGGGCGCTACTAACAAGAGTTCAACTGAAATCGAGCCTACCTGTTTTCTAATAATCGTTGTTTAACTGAAATCGATTCATACAAAACAATTACGTTCTTAATCATTATTAACAAAGAATCAAGTAAAGTGCAATCACTTGACATTCCAAAATAATATGATTTATAATACGATAACGATATTTCAAATAGAATGTTAACTTAATAAACGAAACTTTAAAATTTAATGAAATAAATTGTTGTTTGGATGCGAATTAAAATACCTTCAATTGCTTATAGAAAAAAATATTTAGAATGCAGTGCAGGTATCATTTAACATTTGATAAGTCTTATAAAATTGTTTCAGAGAGCCTTTAAATAAATATGACTCTATGTAAAGTCCGTTTCCTGGACTAGGCGCTCCATATGACACTAATAACGACTGTGCATGATTAGCCCGGCCTTAGAAAACCATATCTAATAAAATGGGCCCTCAGCATGTAAGCGCAGTTATCTCCAGATGATTTCACCATTTCACTGCTTATGAGGTTTCATAGTTCGCATCCAAATCAGGGGCTTAGGTATTATTGCTTTATATTCGTGAACATTAATTTAACAGAATTTTTTTTCATTCATATTTAGGTTACGGAATATTTGAAACTTATTTTTACTTTGAGATGAAGTTAACCTCTTTTTAAACAAGAGATTTGACAGAAAGAATTTTATTTTAATGACGGTATTTGGCTTCTTGTTATTATGTTATTTTTTATTTTTAACTTCTTCATTATTATTAGCAAATCTTATAATTATCTAAAAAATTATTTTTTGATAGATAACTTCATCTCGATTTCAAATGTGAGGAATAAGACATTTCCAAATCTTGCACAAACATGGAAGGTACCTACGATAAGAAAGTCCACAATATTATTTCTAGCGGCTTCAAAAACGCGGACCTTCTTAATGATTTATTAGTAATAATTAAGAGTATCAATAGAGGACAGGCTTCCATTTCATTTAGGACTATCGAAAATAATTTAGAATGCAATATTGAAGTCTCAACATATATACCAAATCTAACAGTGTTTTATAATAACGGCTTAGAAGATGTCACAGAAAGTAATTACAAGCTGACGAAAGAAAGTAACCTTAGTCTTAAAACATTGGTAGAGACAAAATCATTTCAAGGATCACTTTTCACACAGGTGGATAGAAGAAATTTGGAACATACGAAGAAAATAGAGGACGTTCTTCATGATTTATTGGTTCTTATTAATGTAATTATTATAGGACATGCTTTCATTTCATTAGTGGTCGATGAAAATGTCTCCGTATATAGGATCAGTACCTCTGATTGCAAACATTGTGTAATTTTATCGTATCAAAACAACATCAAATACTCAACTGAAATTAAAGGCCATATAAATAATTTTTGCATGCGCAGTAAAGCAAACAACAATAACACTACGTTCTTAGAAGTATTCTGTTATACGAAATCAGAAAATGAATTGGAATTGTTGAATCACGGAAAATTTCTAAATAGAACTGACTTTCCTCGTGAAGAACCTTTACAAAAGAGTTTATCTAAAGATTCTTCCAAAAATAGAATTGTTACAGGCAAAATGCCCTATTCTTGTACTTACTATGACAAAACTTGTAGGAGCAAATTAGATAAGGAGCTACTTGATGTAACTCACGCCGACAAACTACGTTATGCTTGCAACTACTGTGACAAAACTTATTCAGATAAATCTAATAAACTTAGACATGAAAAAAATCACCTAGGTAGAAAGCCTCACGTTTGCACTTTCTGTGAAAAAACTTTTTCAGATAAATCTAATAAACTCAGACATGAAAAAATACACATTGGTGAAAAGCCTCATGCTTGCACTTTCTGTGGTAAAACTTTTATGATTATATCAGACAAGAAGAAACACGAAAGAATTCACACAGGTGAAAGACCTTATGCTTGCATCTACTGTGAAAAAACTTTTAGGACTAACACAGGAAAACAGTTACATGAAAGAATTCATACGGGTGAAAGACCTTATCCTTGCACCATGTGTGGCAAAACTTTTAGGACTAAGTCAATGAAACAGCTTCATGAAAGAACTCACACAGATGAACGACCATATGCTTGCAGCTTCTGTGGCAAAACTTTTAGAACTGCTTCAAATAAGCAGACTCATGAAAGAACTCACTCCGATGAACGATGTTATGGTTGCAATTACTGTGACAAAACGTTTTCATGTAAATCAAATAAACTGAATCATGAAAGACTTCACATAGGTGGAAAGTCACATGTTTGCATCTTTTGTGACAAAACTTTTTTGACTAATGCAAACATGAGGAAACACGAAAGAACTCACACAGGTGAAAGACCTTATGCTTGCACTTACTGTTATAAAACTTTTAGCACTAATTCCCAAAAACAGATACATGAAAGAACTCACACTGGTGAAAAACCCTATGCTTGCACCTACTGTGGCAAATCTTTCAGCACTAATGCAAGTAAGCAGGCACATGAAAGAATTCACACAGGTGAACGCCCATACGCTTGCAGATACTGTGACAAAAGTTTTACTTCTAACTCTATTAAGTATAAACATGAAAGAACTCACACCGGTGAAAAACCCTATGCTTGCACCTACTGTGACAAAACTTTCAGCACTAATGCAAATAAGCAGGCACATGAAAGAATTCACACAGGTGAACGCCCATTCGCTTGCAGATACTGTGACAAAACTTTTACTTCTAACTCTATTAAGTATACGCACGAAAGAACTCACACACGTGATTTAACCTGTGTTTAAATTAACAA
>JAHWFO010005168.1:3134161-3164069 GCA_023313115.1 Rhysida immarginata | reverse complement strand
GTTGAGCACGCTGTCGTGTGCTTCCAGCATGTCATCAACGCAGAGGGTGCGCATATTGAACAGTCCTCTAACAGCATGGGACTAGTGCATTACTACCGTCTGTAAGGATTAAATTTAAGCAGTGATAATTACTGAAATCAACATTTCTCATGCTTTTTAATATATATTGCATAATATCAAAATTTTTTCTACTTCTGTTTTGAAGTAGAAGGAATTGTGATAATATATAAAGTATTATAATTTTCTAATTTGTATATCCTGCCTAGTGTCCATTTACACAAAAAAATGTTCTTTGCACGTTATAGAATTTATTACACAATACACATGAAGTATTTGCTTGAGTACCTCTATTCTACCTATGTTACAAAAAAAATTACAACACATTTAAACATCTATTTTGAAAAACTGAATTTTGTTTATTTCTTTTATTTAGCTCAATGATATTCTTTCATTTTCTGAATGAAACAACAATTTCATTGGAATTTATTTGCATTTATTTACTTAAAAACCTTTTCAATACATCTAACAATCTATTTTGGAAAGGTAAATTTTGTTTAATAATGTTCGCAAGATTGGCATTGATGCAGGGTTGCATCTAGCAAAATGGCCGGGCAGGGAAGTGAACAGTAATTAGGGCATATTTGGTCAGAAATTAGGGCACATTACAAGGGTTACTTTATAAATCCAACAAAAAAGGCCAGGGCGTCACACCCTTTTGTTTCTACCCAGATGCATGATACATGACTTGAGATAGGCAAGTTCTTCATTTGTTGATGTGAGGGATAGGAGTGGAATTTGAGTTATTTGGAAGATCGAGATCAGTTTTAGTAATAATAATATAAATAAATTTAACTTTATTTGTAGTAAATGTACATGTTGATGTGCAAAAGAGCTTTCAATTTAGATTTCTTTTCAATCTTTTTTGTAGACAATTTTAAAAATTAAATCAACAACAAACTTTTTGTAATAATGGCAGTCACAGGTGTTTAAACCAATATTTTTTGTATTTCCCCTGTAAATACCTTTTTACATTAACACTTTTTCTTTTAAATTCACCTGAATTGCTCTTGTGTAAAAACTTTTCATATAAATTTTTTTTGACTTTCTTAATAAAAAATTGTAAATATTTTATAATATACACTGGTCTTTGTGCCTCTTTTTTTTTAATCATTTTTTTCAAGTCAGGGTTTATGTCACTTAAACATTAACTGAGAAAATTTATTTGGTAAAAACAATTTGTGTAATCCTAAATGCAAATAGTAAGAAGTAGCTTAACATTTCAGATTTTCAGTAAAGTGCAGTCTCTTTAATAAATTAAATTGTAACTCTTGAACCAATCAAATATGAACTTAAATTAATTTTCAGTAATATTTTTTATTATAATTAATCAATGCAAAAGGGAAAAATGGAATTAGGTATGTGGAAGGGATGGTTTCAATCTTTATTGAATGGTTAGGTAAGCCTATTTGGGGACAATTAGGCCTCTTACACACTGTCGAATGGTTGCCGACAATTATGGTTGCGAACACCCAGAAACAATAGGAAACTAAAAACGGAAGACTGAATAGATAAACAAATAGCGTTCGTATCGCTCTCATTCATTCTCTGCCTCCTATCGACTTTCCAGCATTTCATGGCCTCGGTGGCTCAGGGGTTGCATGATCGCCTCTGATGCCCGAGGACAACTAGGATTTTTTCAGGGGGGAAATCCCGAGATCACGCACTTCCTTCGGAAGGGAAGTAAAGCCGTTGGTCCCGTGTAGTCGTTTGCTGGCTGCACGTTAAAGAACCTTTGCGAGGCAAAATTTGCGGCCCCATAACATCGTCCTGAAATGATCATGGCAGTTGAAAAGGACATTAATACCAAACAAACCAAACGAAAGATGGATGGATGTGGAGGATGTAGTTCATTAGCTTTATTATTTTTTTAAAAAAAAATACAAAACAGGAATATATATACAGGGTGATTACAAAAGAACTTCACACTTTTAAAAATTTATTCAGAATATAGACACACCACATAAGTATTCTTAAAGAAAAACTCTTGAAGTTTATTGTGACACAGTTAAAGATGTTCAATATGCCCCCCTGTAGTCGAATTCGTCCCAAACTGCATTAACATGTCTCCATCAATCCCACGTATCGCTACCGCAATGCTAGCTCGTCTAGGTCACGGGGAAGGGGTAGGGTGAAGACCCAAGGTAATCTAGAATAATAGGTAGGTCCAGTTTGTCAGAAGTGCTTAACGCGCATGCGTATTGTGACGTCACAGGATGACTTATAGCTTTACTTCCGGCTGTGTGCGGTAGCCATTATTTTGGTCACAAAAGAAGACGTTTTCACGTAAAAACAAAACTCTTACGTTGTATTTCTGAAGAAACGTTTATTTGTAAACTTACTATTTTATAAATTAATATTTCCTAATGCCTGCATAAATAAAGTTATTATGAAATACGAGGGTTGTACCAAAAGTAAGGTTCCCATATTTTTTACAAGTAGAAAACATTGTTTATTGTTATTAATTTATACGTCGTTGAAAAGCTTACACTGTTGTCTATTTTTCAACATAGTCTCCATTTTTTTCGACACACTTTTGAAGACGGTGCTCCAGCTTTAGTATTCCTAAGTCGAAGAAGTCTCCCGCCAATCCGTTCTTTCAATTGTGCCGTGGGAAGCTTCAGGAATGCGTTCAACAAGTTCACGGACAGTGACCCTCCGATCTTTCAGCAGCTCACTGTTGATCTTCTGGGCAATCGAATCCGAAACCGGCGGTCTTCCACTCCGTTCTTCATCGTGAACTTCCGTGCGACCCTCAGCAAAAGCCCTGCACCATTTTCGGACGTGCTGAACGGACATGCACTTTTCACCATAAACCTCAGTCAGTTGCCAATGAATCTCCACGGGCGGTAACTTCCTTGCGTGGAGAAACCGGATTACTGCTCGAACCTCGCACTTGGCGGGAGCGGCGATCAACACTTCCATCTCTGACGGCTGCCAAGCGAACACTGAGCGCCGTAGGAATCGCTCGAGAGTGGGGCTCGAGAGTGCGGGAACCACTGCGCACGGCACTGTTGTCGGATTTAGCCTAGCACCTTCCCTCGAGGCTGTAGCTCATTGGGAACCTTACTTTTGGTACAACCCTCGTAATATCGAAATTATTATCTCTGTCTCCTAACTGCCAACGGTTCCGACGAATCAATTTCGAAATCTTAACGAGGAATGATAACTAGGCCTAATGATAACGAGAAATACGTTATCGTCCTCGTCTCTGTGTTCGTTTAACTATCCGCACATTGTGCGATGACTGATCATGAGACCAAGGTAAATGATTTTATATTTTAAAGACACCCCCCTCCCCTTCTAACGAGCTGATATATAACCCATTTTCTATTTAGTCATAATAAATTTCACTTACCTTGGTCGCATGATCAGTCATCCGCAATGTGCGGATAGTTAACATTAACCCTGTGTTCACATTAAAAAGATAATACGTAAGTACATTTTACAATAATTATAAATTACGTAAGTCCCTCCTTATTATTTAATTAAAATATATAGTATAAAGAATGAGAATTGTGAAGGAAATGAACGAGTCGTCAAGTGTCGCTATCACACGACTGCTTTCATTGCCGCCATGTTTGAGTTTCTGTTGAGGTTTCGATTTAGCAGGTATTGGTTTCGATGTCATCCCGTGACGTCAAAATACGCTTGCGCAGTAAGGCAATTTTTACTACTTCCGGCAAACTGCCCCCCACCTTGTTCTAGATCACCTTGGTGAAGACCTTGTCTTTTACACACCCCCATAAAAAGAAATCACAAGGTGTGAGGTCATGGCTCCGCAGTGGCTACTTTGCATTTTCCAGGTTATTGTTTGCTCGACCAATCCACCGCTTGGTGACCCCTTATTACAAGAACGTGGAAATAAAGGCAGGTTCCTAAATTTTTTCTGAGGTCTTGCGAAAACATGAAAAAAAATTAAAATGAAATGAGACAAGGAAGAAAATGCGAGGTTTCATGCAAAAGGTTATTTCGGGGTCTGGTGCAAAAGGCTAAATGATCTTGCGGACCTATTTTCATAAATGTTTGTAACATGGAAAATCAAAGTGTGTGGGCTTCAGAAGCGTGGGACCTTGAGAAGCCACACCGTTAGTTTCATCCTCAGGCCGGCAGTGATTGTTTATTTCAAAGATAAGCAAAAAACGGTAAAGAGAAGAAGTGGTTGTTCGCACAGTGCGTAGACATCAATAGAAACAAGCCACCCCAGTGGTTGCGCAACTTCCCAGTCGCCGAACGCGGCGTTCTTGATTTTCTGGCCTCGGCTACTGATGGGTGCCGAAACCACCTGCATAAATGATAGCTATGTTTCGAGGTTACCAGCAACCAGTCAACAATGCGTAAGAGGCCTTGTATTGTATGTGGAGGGGTGGGTAACCCAGTTGACAGTACGTAAGGGGATTGGAGAAATATGTGGAACACTGGGTGACCCAGGAGGATAATGAAGGCAAGTAAAAACTGGCTAAACATTTAAATCAGAAAAATTATGGAAAAACTGAATTATAATTAAAAAACTCAATTGATTTGAAAAATGGGAAACATTTGAATGAGTATGAAACGTCACAAAGGGTTTTAAATTTAAACAGAGGCTTCACTGTATGACATCCCCTATGCAGCATCTCCATGCCCATTCATCAAAGCATCAACATAGCAACACTAGGTGACAAAATTGAGGTCAAAAAACACTTTGCATTCGAATTAGCTTGCGAGTGCAGTGCGCTATACAGACATGTAACCAATTGCTACAATAAAATTTTCACTATAACTGTGTTGTTAAGCAGTTTAAATGCAAACTCTTTATCAATTAAATTTTAGTTTTTCTTGTTTTGAGTCGAGATTGATTGGTTGATATGCTGTATATTACTTATACAGGATGGCACAAAGAAGGTGTTATAAAGTTTTTGTCTACTACGACATATGAGATTATAGATGCTTGTTATCATATTTATGCTTTAACAGAGCCTGAAATTTAATGTAGAAAGTTTTCAAAGTGATTTCCATCTGCTGCAACAGTGTGTAGAAACTTGAACTGGGTTCCTGATTGAATAGGGTTCTGAGTTGTTCCACATTCTCCAGGGTTACAACTGAGGCTGGTCGTCCTGAGTGGCCCTTCCTGGAACATGCATTGATCCGGTTGTTTTAAAATGTTTGACCAACCTGTAAAAGTCATAGATCAAAATTACGGTCTGATACAAAAACCTGCATCAAAGGATACTTCAATTTTGTCATCTCAATTTGGCTTCATTTCTGTACTGCAATCTCACCATGCAGTGGTCATTTCAGGTGGTCCTGTTCTTGGATCAAATGTTCTGTTGAATAAGCATCTCAATACAGCATTGCTTCCAACACTTTCGTAAAATTTCTTTACAAAAAACGCATGCTGTTCCAACATTACTGCCTCCATTCTGAAATATAATGAGAGACATCAGTAAGTGAGCTATAGAATGTTCAGAAGTGCAATAAAACAGTATCGCGAGGAAAATCATTTAGGGCGTTCGATTGAACTGCAGTAGATGAAAACTTTCTAACATCTTTTTTTGCGCCATCTGGTATTTATAACAAATTCCATGTCAGTGTTTCAATTGATTGTTATATTTTTTATCTTTGAAACAGTTACCAGTTTCAGGATTCTGATCAATTTTGTCAAATTTGTTTCAGAGATCCTGTAAAAAATATGACTAAGTGGTGTCCATGTCCTGTTTGTTATAACCACTATGGCTGATGGAGGATCTTTCCAGATGAATGTTAAAATGACTATATATGACCAGCTAGGCCTTAGAAAGTGCAAGTAATTAAAATGTGTGCCTCATAGTAAACACAGTTTTTTCCAGATGATTTCACAATGTGATTGTTACATATTTCGCATCCAAATGAGGGCTTAATTCTTATTGCTTTATCTTCCTGAACGTTAATTAAATAGATCTTTTTTTCATTCATATTTAGGCTATGGAATATTTGAAGCTTGCTTCTACTATATGATAAAGGTAACCTCTAATCAAACAGGAGTTTTCGCTAGAAGAATTTTATTATAATGAAGGTATTTGGCTTCCTGTTATTTTTAATATCTTCATTATCATTACTAAATCTTAATAACGTTATTGTCCAAATTATTTTTTGATAGATAACTTCATCTTGATTTCAAATGTGAGGAATATTATATTTTCAAATCTTGTGCAAATATGGAATTTACCAATAAAACTGAAATTCACAACATCAAAGGTGAGGACCTTCTTAATGATTTATTAGTTATAATTAAGAGTATTAATAGAGGACGGGCTATCGTTTCATTTAAAACCATCGAAACTATGTTAGTATGCACTATTAAAGTACCAACATATATACCAAAGATGCTACTAAAAGTAACTTCAACCTAACGAAAGGCAAAACACACGATAGTGGCTTTCCAATGTACAAAGAAAGTATACGTAATCCTAAAATATTGGTAGAGACAAAATCAGTTCAAGGACAACTTATCTCCAAACATGTAGATAATAAAAATTTGGAACAAACCATAAAACTAGAGGACGTTCTTCATGATTTGTTGGTTTTGATTAATTTCATTATTAAAGGGCATGCTATCATTTAATCAGAGATTGGCGAAAATGTATCCGTTTACAAGATCAATAGTTCTGACTGCCAATATGGTGTAATTGTATCGTATAGGAACCACATCAGAAACTCGAGTGTAACTGAAAGCCAAATAAATAATAATGATGAAGAAGTATATCATATGGAAAGACAAAATGAAATGGAATTTTTGCATAAAACAAAAGTTTTAAATCTATCTAACACAGATAACCAGTTACATGAAAGAACTCACACAGGTGAAAAACCCTATTCTTGCATCTACTGTGAGAAAACTTATAGAACTAGTTCAAATAAGTAAACCCATGAAAGAAAGCATACAGACAAAAGAACCTAAGCTTGCACCTATGTGACAAAACGTTTAGCGCTTCTGCAAATAAGCAGGCACATGAAAGGATTCACACAAATGAATGACCACGCACTTGTAGATACTGTGACAAAACTTTTAGGACTAATAGAGGGAAGCAGTTACATGAAAGAACTCATATGGGTGAACTCAAGTTATGCTTGCACCTTCTGTGGCAAAACTTTTAGCCCTATTTCAAATAAGAAGATACATGAAATAACTCACTTAGATAAAAAACCCTGTGCTTGTACCTTTTCTAATAAACATTTTAAAGATCATGAAAATAAGCAGTTAAATGAAATCCCTACTCTTTGCATTTACTCTTATAGAATGTTTTTTTCTAATTCTGCTAAATGCAATGATGAAAAAAGGTCCACTTGTATCAAGGGCTTCAGGCACAAAATAAGGAAAGACAGAAGGGACACTCCCATCAATTCCTATGCAGTCGTGTGAGGAAAGTGATGTCGCGCAGTTGCCGCAGGGTGATGATACTGTCTGCTAGCTCTGTTCGCAGTATCCGCCTATCGATACAAGCTGATGTGCTTCTTTGGGCCCCAGAGCCTGGTTTTCTGGCACGTGTGCCTTCCTCTCGCCATTGCCTCCAACATCACCTTACCGTCCGTGTGTCCTCCGACACTTAAACAGCAATCCGTCTGGTTGACCATCCAGCCTCGGAGAGGCCAATAATCCGACCTCGTTCAAAATCCATTAATTGCGTGAAAGGTTGTCGTTGCGGCATTGAGACCGTTGTGCAGATTACAGTACTTGTAAGTTCACGAGGCAGTTGCTTCCTTCCTACTGCATTGAACATCTCGCACTTGTGTCAACTGATGAGCCTATACAGGCACCTGGACACCCTGTATCAACCCAGGTTCATGTCCCGAATGTTCATGTCCCGTGAGCATGCATCTAATCGTTTACTAGTCGGAGGTAGACGAACCCCTCCCCCCCCCCCCCTTCTAAATATGGATAAGGTCGGATAACTCTTTGTTGGCGGGGCAATTTCATTGAAAAGCAGTGTATTTTTCAAGTCTTATTAGTTTAGACTTGTAGAGTTTTTTTATGGTTTGAAATGAAAAGCCTTTTATTTATTTTCTGTTGCCAAGTTGAAAAATTTTAAATTGAAGAAAGTTTTATTGGATGAGGAAAAATAAAATGAAATAATGATAAATAAAAAAATTATATGAATGAATTAATAAAGGAAACTACATAAAATTAGAATAAAAGAAATTATCATGACAACGGTAAATGAAAATTAAATGTATGAATAAAAAGGATTAAATACTCGCAATAATAATATCCAGTAGTTAATCAAACTCAAAATCTTTTGGTTATTTAATTAAAAGTTGTTGTTACTTGTATTGCTCATAAAAATGCAATATTTTCCAAAAATGCAACCTTCTTTCTGTTACAATTGTACATAGGTCACACATAATCCCATCTTTTATTCCAAATGATGGCCACAAATTCACTTCTTTAATTAATGACGATGAGAAATTATCATTTTTCTATACAGAGGGGTCCAAAAAATGTACTCACTGTTTCTAATTCAATAATTTCAAATCAAAAAGATGTACACTTACTAATCTCATGCGGCAAAGTAGTGTAACTATGAAACTTGTCTTGGTAGGTGGCGCTGTTGGTCATGAAGAACCAGGGAATGCCCGAAAGTGGGGTGAGCTGTTCAACTGTAAGATGCATTCTGAAAGGTGGAAAGTGTTCATTCCAAGACTGCTATGTGCGATGAATGAGGACGACCCAGATCAAGGATGAAGTACCGTGGTTGGTTTGAGCACATGGTTCGCGAGGATGAGGAATTTGCAAGGAAGTTTGTGTGGTCATGTGCTACCACCTACAGCTGTGTATTTCGGTGTGCTGTTCGGCACCATCGGCGTTGTTTAGAAGCTGCTAGTGATCATTTCAAACACTTATTATAACTCTCTTACCGTTCCAAAAATTGTATCTGCAAATCAAATTTGTAACAAGATGTGGACTATCAAACAGTGAATACATTTTTTGGAGCCCTCTGTATGCTTATATCAGATATCTTTGTAAATATCTTTGGAAATCTTGCATTCTCATATTAAATGCATGCGCACAGACTTCTAGCATCCTTGTACATTGGTAGATTCCATCATGGTTGAAGAAAAGATGGCATCTTTTCTTCATCCATGATGCCATTTATTCGTAATGTCTGTGTGTGTATCGCACTGTGTCATCAGGATTATTGAGGTTGCCACAGACTTCAAAATACGTTTATCCGTTTTTTTGACAGCAAGAAGCACGACTTAAATAACCCTTGTATCTTCCTTATTTTTATGTATTCCTCATTCTGTTGTACTTTTCAGTTTTGTTTTGTTTTGTTTTTTATGCAAGTGAAACCCTGGCTTTAACAGGAAACAAGTAACCAAGCTTTATACTGTTAACACAGAGGTATAGAAAAGGTTCTATTCGGTTCCCTTATGATTGATATGGCAGCTGTATTTAGATAAATAATTGATTTTGTCCAGTTGGCAAAGAAGTCTTTGAAGACGGGATTTGTTCTTAAAATATTTTATTAACAATTAGGGAAGGGGATATTAAAATCATCAAATGGATAAATTGCAATAAAACTATATCTAAAGAAGAGCTATAACCTTGACTAACTGATTGCTACATGCATGCAGGATTGTTCTAAAAGATAAATCAAATTTATTACTTTCTATCAATGAGTGCTTTAAGTGTTTCACCTCGACCACTGAAACACTGCTTTTCGAAGTGTTAGTCTACGTGCTATCGGGGAGCATGAGATCTCGTTTATGACGTTTGAGTTCTAACACAATTAATTTTACTCACTGCGATTTCAGTTGTCTATATTACAAGTTGCCACTGGGTCGTTTCACAATGATGGGTTGCCATCGTGAAAATTGGCTGCCATTGCTAGGATTAGCTTGGTTTCCTTCACTAACTGGTGATTTTCAAGGGATTTCTTGAAGATAATCCATGGTGAATCCACATAAGGATGGATAGGAACCGATTGGACCCGTACTTTTTGTTATTTTCAGCGTATACAGGGTTGAGTCACTGAAATATGACTGCCACGTGGGTTTATGTAAATACTGTTGTGCCCATTCATGGGGGGGGGAAGGTGATATTTCTGTTTGAAGACATATAAAGGTGGTTTCAGTGGAACAGTTCTTACGCCAATAGTCGCCATCGTGGGAGAAGCACACGACCTAACAGACCTTGAAAAGGTATGATCATCGGGTACCGTGCAAAACACTGCAGCATTTCGGAAACTGCAGCTATCATGAATTATGGAGTACTGCCGTAGTGAAGGTGTACAATGAATGGAAGAATGGGCAAGATGTGCATTCCAGGATGGCTGCACTAGTACCTTTAGAGGCCCTAAGCACTGTAAGCACTGCACTTTGTGGGGGCCCCCTTCCTTGATATAAATCAGTATATCATTACTATTAATATCAGCGGGGGCCCTAAGCACAAGCTTAGTCTGCTTATGTATATGTCCAGCGCTGATTCCAGGCGTGCAAACTGAAGGGGACTACGGACCGTTAATGAAGGTAGTGAGCAATGCTTGCGATGGCTGGTTAAGAGTGATTGACGCGATACCGTCGATACATTGAACAAGGAATGCACAAGAAAGCTATTGAGAACTACTGAGCAACGTACATTGTCTTGGCCTCTGCAGCAGACGTCTGATTCCAGCACCCAGGATCACAAGTGTGCATCGCAAGAAACTGCATGAGTCTGTATTGAAGTACAAACATTGGACCCTAGGTTGCACTTTTCGATGAGTCACATTTTCTGCTGCATCGTATCGATAAACGCTGGCGTATCTGCCGAGAGACATCCGAAAATAAGCTACCCGAAACCATTGTTGGGTGGCAAAAAACTGGAGGAGACAGTGTAATGGTCTAGGGCATGTTTTGGGTTCATTACTTCCTCTGGAAGATACCGTAAATAGCTGTGCATACTTAACCATCGTTGCCGACCAGGTGCATTCTTACGGTTCAACTGTGTATCCTGCGAATGGTGACATATTTCAATAGGATGGTGCCACATGTCATGTGGCCAAAATTTGCCGTGCATGGATTTGAGGAGCATAAGGATGAGTTCCACTTACTATCCTGGCCTCCAAACTTCCCAAATCTTAATCTTTGCGATAATCTGTGAGAACATCCGGATCGACACGTCAGGCAGCGAGATACTCCATCCTGGAATGTTGTGATTAATTTAGTTTCTTTGGAAAATTTCAAAACATGAATAAAAATAAAACAAGAAAATGTGCGGTAGATTTAGAAATTACCCTGACGTATACGAAGATTAGTCATCAGGGTGTCTAAAGTTTTAGTAGAGCCAGGTTGCATCTAGCATAATAGTAGGGCAGGGAAATGAACAATAATTAGGGCACATTTGGTCAGAAAGTAGGGCAAGTCGGACACATAAGCGTACATTATAATGGTTAGTTTAAATAAATCCAACGAAAAAGGCCAGGGTGCGCTCAGAAAAGGCAGGGGGCATAGAAAAAAGGCAGGGCGCCTTTCTATTACAGCCTAGATGCAACACATGTAGAGGACTGAAAACCATACTCTGTCCAACGAAAGAAAACCTTAGCGTATCCAGCTAAATTTCCAATTTCAATTGTTAAACATTGTTAATTTTACTTAGCAACAGTGTCTAACAATTGAAACCGGAAATTTAATTAGACACACCTAATTTTTCTTTCGAAACAGTGGTCAAAATACATATCTGTTTTATGTAATATATAGGGTGATTATAATTAAAGTTACAATTTCAAAAATCGATAATTTGAAAACTACTCATCAGAAAAACCTGATATTTTAGCAGAGCAATCGTGAGGCAATGGAATTTTGTTTGGCGAAGGAAAAAAGTAGTTCAAAAATCTGCCGATAGGTGGTGCTGGCAGGGTAATGTCGGGGGGAAAACCAAAAATGGATTCATGAAACACAGAAATGTTGTTAGCCAAAAGGAAACAATAGAGTTCAGGGTTTACGAAAAATTTATTAGCGAAAAGACAAGAATGCGTGCTTACAGCGACAACAGTGATAATGCCAAAAAAACAGAGCTTCATGGAACAAACATCTTGCTGATGATTAAGGCAGAAATTGTTTGATATGCCGTCTGCCTAGTTCCTTTACTAATTGGAAGCGCAAAATGACATGCTCCACAACAGATTGGAGGGTATCTGTACTGATGCAATGGATGTGAACACTGCCAGTGCCGTCTATCGGCAGATTTTTGAACTATGTTTTTTTTTTCTTCGCCAAACAAAATTCCATTGCCTCACGATTGTTCTGCTAAAATGTCTGGTCATTCTGACGAGTAGTTTTCAAATTATCGATTTTGGAAATCGTAACTTTAATTATAATCACCATGTATATGAGGAACGTTTTTGTAAGCTGGTTTTACGAGCAAACAGCTGCCTGTTTTAGTCAGTGGCATAGCTAGCTTTTAGCGGCAGTGTTCAATTTTTCACTTTTAGCTCTTTAGTGCCCCTATTTCGTTGCGCCCGTGTACTTTGCACACCTTGGCCACCTTATCTACGCCTGTCCTGCTCCATCGATGTTTAGCGGTGCTAATTTGCAAACACTACACAATTGTCTGTTTCCAAAGTGACATTTGTTTATGTTTACAGTTTTTGGCCTGTTACTCATCTCAGAAACTTGCAAGCATGCATTTAGGCTGTCTAAAACTTCCAACCAATGCCGAACTGCATGATACGTCCACGATTAATCGCGTCTAGCATTGTTGAATTTTGTACTATCAATAAGCGGTGGTATTTTTTTCCAATAAAAACTTGAATTTCAAATAAACCATTGATATTAGATCATGTGATTGTCGCTAGCGGCCTGAATTTTTGGACACAGAATGTTTTAAAAAATTGAATATTAAATAGACCAGGCACAAAAATTTGATGTTTGATCACGTGATTTGCTTTTGTCCGATTGGCATCGGTCGGAATTTTTAGTCACGGCGTGCATGTATGATGCAGATGGATTATTATCTGAAAAGATGAAGGACGTAGATTATTATCTGGATTATTATCTGATTTTTTTCCACGGTCCACAGCCCAACTCCTCTTCTCGAAATCTCACCATCAAGACCACTTTCTCTACAAATAAAACTAGTCAAGATCAGAGTAAATATATGAATAACAACAAACATTATTACTTGTGTGTTTTATATGTTTGTTATTGTATACCACTTTCTCTGTCATATTTTTCCCAAATATGCACTCGTTTGCTTGCTCCAGATAATGTCTATTCTCTCCAGAGGCAAGTTTCTCAACAGGGGTCATCCGAATTGGAAGAGATTTCTCGTCATGGATAGGAACTTAACAAGAATCTGAATCGTTCAAGCCACAGAGAGCTGCTAGAGAACTAAACAAATAACTGTTTACAGGCCAGGCGTAGAGGAGTTTGTCTGAGCTATAAGTTATTAAAGCATTTTTTTTTCCTTTAACTTTCTTCATGCGCAGTATTCGTTCAAGATCACTTGGACTTAAAATGTACATTTCCAACCATTGGTTCCCTATCAAAATACTCAGATTTACGACTAAATTTTTATTTAAAGATTACAGTCGTCTACCATCTATAGAATTTTGAACCTAAAGGTCGAGTACCAGTAAGTGTTGCTTCGGGAGAGTGAACATTCTCAAGACTAAACCTTATAAAAATCGATGATCTTAGGACAGACTATCAATTAAGAGTCAAGAATTTAGGACAGACTATCAATTAAGAGTCAAGAATTTAGGCAATTAAAATTTGATAGTATGTTAGAAAATTTCTCAAATCAAAAAGCAAAAAAAGAAAGTAATTTCTCATTTTATTTGTAAAAACATTTAAAAATTGCGTATTAGCCATTTATATATATTTTGTATATGTAACAAACGCTCACAATATGTTTCAGAAACTGTCATCTTCAAGTTCAATTACAGAGGGTTGATTCAGATAAAAAGAGATGACTTTGCTGTTCTGTTACGATGGTGTAATACCATGGCACCACCATCGGTTGTGTTCGATGTGAGAGCCACGTGTTGGACTATCGTCCGGCACCGTAATTTCCACTGAAGTAGGCTGAGTTTGAGGGACTCCATAGGAAGTTCGTTCCACACCTGCTGACACACTTTCCATAGCCCATCAACGGTTCTTGGTCGGCAACTTCTGAGCCGTCGTTTCAGGAGACCAAAACCACAGAAATTCATCGGTGATGCGTCAGGAGATTATACAGGCACATGAGAGAAGGGAATAACTCATATGCCCGTCTCCTGTTCCATCTTCCTGTAGTAAGCCACAGGTGACTTGGCAGTGTGGCTTGATGCCTTGTCCATGTGGATCCAAACTTTTGCGCTTTATGACGTCGCTCCAGCCCAAGATTTTCATGAATTATTCTTGAGACTGTTGCCTGTGAAATACCTTTCCTTTGGGCTAGACTTTTGTGTGGGGTGATTTTCTTTCAGCACTTCAGACTGGATTTCTCGCAACCTGAGCTGGGGCGTGTTGGCTGGGGCTTGTTTCTGATCTGCTTCTCTGCTCGTCCACATTCATTAGATGGTCGCAATTTGTTCTTTTTGATTATTTGACCCACAGTAGCTTTGGTTACCACAATACCATTTCGTTTGCATAATTCCACAATGCACGAAAGACTGAAGTTAGCGTCGGAAAGGCCAAACATGGAAGCCATGTTTAAGCACGAAATGTCCCAAATAACAGCAACAAGTGTATACAAAGCTAATCCCCGTGAATAGTGAACGAGTCATGCAAATCACATTCCGTCAAGGTCATACGCGGCATTTAAAGTTTTCTCATTTTATCTGAATCAACCCTCCGTAAATATCAATTCTGAGATAAAATATGCTCATTCAAAATATATCTAAATATTTAATATGTTTTAATATTTTAACACCGTGAAATAGGTTAAGTGCACTAGGATGTAGACTGTGATTCTTACATAATTTAACCAAAGTAAGTGTCATTATTGAAGAGTTCGGTTAATGGCCATAAATCACAGGAAATTTTCTATCATGTGCTCTCTTCAGTGTGCTTGGATAAGAGAAGGGTGGTGACAACCTATTCCATAAGCTCAAAGCGTGAACTGCCATTTTGTTCCCATATTCGAAAGTGACAACTGAGTAACTATGCCTGCAGCTATGCAATTTTAAATTAGGTTTTATTTTGTTTCTTTACATAAATATCATAGGTAAAAAAACAAATTTACAATTAAATGGCAGAAATTTCTTTTGTTGTTTTAATTTTAATGAGCAAAAAAAGCTATTACATATTTACCTGAACATGTTTTACTACCACAATCAGGTTTTTGGCTGGGTTACATTTATTAATGAAATCTTAAGTCGAAAGCAAGTACAGATGAAAAGGGGGCAGGGGTTATCCCCTGCCCCCTTCTTCATCCGTTCTTGTCGTAAGTTTATGTAGCTTACGTTTCAAAGAGTTTTGGAATTAAGTGGCTATGTACATCACACATTTCCAAATCAATGAAATTTAAATTAGTAAGGAAATATCAGTGACAATTTTTTTGTTGTTGTTGTTGTGAAGCAATGCTTATATGAGGTGCATTCAAGTTCTAAGGTCTCCTAATTTATTTTTGAAAAACTTAACCCTAGAAAGCTGAAACTCCCGTGATTTGTCCACAAATCAACCTTTACCCGTAGACATTTTTCACAATGCTGACGCCATGATTGGTAGGCCGCCGCAAATGCTTCTTTAGGAACTAGTTTTGTCTACTGGAAAATCGCTTATGCAAGAACAGAGTAAAGCATCTGTTCATCGAGTGGCTTTTCAGTAGGCAAAACAGACCACTATAGAAGTGTTTGCAGCGGCGATTCAATCGTGGCGTCAGCGTTGTGAAAAATGTGTACGGCTAGAGGTTGACTATGTGGACAAATGACGGGAGTTTCAACTTTCTAGGGTCAATAGTTTTTCAAAAATAAATTAGGAGACCTTAGAAGTTGAACGCACCTCGTATGTTAGAATCTTCTTTACTTGGATAGGTCAAATTTTGGCAAAGTTGCGCTAAACGAACCATGTCGAGCAGGCTTCACTCTCTGGCCATCGCAAACACCACGTACAGTCGGGTGCAAAAAGGTTTTTACCTGTCCGTAGGAATTGAGCTCAGACTGGACCTGTCCCTTTGCATGAAAATAGGGTAGCAGGTATATGCTTAGGATGTGCTATTCATGTGCTCAACTATGACTTAAGTCTAAACTTTTTTGTATTAGACTGTACAACCACATTAAAACATACAATTTGCCCAAATTCTTGTTTACTTCAATAATATTCTACTCTCAGATGTAAGATGTATTCCTCATCAACAAAGCTTTGTGGCATATGGAACAATTTTTTATTCATCTCAGAATATTTCTCTTTCACCTTTGTCAAACTGATTGCTATATGCAAGATTTTTCCTGAATAATAATAATAATAATAATAATAATAAGGGGCTTATTACAAAGGGGCTTAATTATTATTGTTTTAACTTCTTAAGCGTTAAACAGATTTTTTTTTAATTCTTATTTAGGCTATGGAATATTTGAAACTTACTTTGATTATGTGATGAAGCTAACCTCTAATCAAACAAGAGTTTTCACTAAAAGAATTTTACTATAATGACGGTACTTGGTTTTCTTGTTATTATGTTACTTTTAATATCTTCATTTACATTACAAAATTTTACATCATTATTGTCTAAATAATTATTTATTGATAGATAATTTCATCTGGATTTCAAATGTGAGGAATACGAAATTTCCACTTCTTGCACAAATATGGAAGTTACTAATAAAATCGAAATCCACAACATCATTTCTTGCGGCAGCAAAGGCGCGGACCTTCTTAATGATTTATTAGCCACAATTAGGAGTATTAGTAGAGGACAGGCCTCCGTTTCATTTAGGACTATCGAAACTATGTTAGAATGCACTATTAAAGTACCAACATGCATATCAAATGTAACAGTATTTTATAATAACGGCTTCAAAGATACCAGTGAAAGTAATTTCAGTGGCGTCTTTGAAGCCGTTATTTCTAAACTGGAAGATAAAAAAAATCTCGAACAAACCAAAGAACTAGAGGAAGTTCTTCATGATATATTGGTTCTTATTAATTACATTATTAAAGGATATACTATCATTTCATCAGTGATAGAGCAAAATATATCCGTATACAGGATCAATAGTTCTGACTGCAAATATGGTGTAATTTTATCGTATAAGAACTACATCAGAAACACAAGGGAAACTGAAAGCCATATAAATAATAATAATAACGAAGAAGTACATTTTTTGGAACGACAAAATGAAATGGAATTGTTGAATGAAACAAAATTTTTAAATAGAGCTGAATTTCCTCGTGAAGAACCTTCACAAAAGCGTTCATCTGAAGAGTCTTCCAAAAATAGAATTAGCACTGGCAAAATCCCTGGTACTTGTACACATTGTGACAAAACTGGCAGGAGCAATTTAAAGAAGCAGATATATGAAAGAACTCAATCGGACGAACAGTGCAACTACTGTGATAAAACTTTTTCGGATACATTTAATAAACATAGAAATGAAAAAATTCAAAATGGTAAAAAGCCTCATGTTTGCACCTTCTGTGATAAAACTTTTAAGACTAACACAGAGAAGCAGTCACATGAAAGAATTCACACAGGTGAAAAACCCTATACTTGCACCTACTGTGAGAAAACTTTTAAACACTGTTCAAATTTGCAGAGACATAAACATACTCACTCGGATGAAAAACCCTATGCTTGCAACTATTGTGAGAAAACTTTTAAACACCGTTCAAATTTGCAGAGACATAAACATACTCACTCGGATGAAAAACCCTATGCTTGTACCTTCTGTGATAAAGCATTTAAGACTAACAGAGAGAAGCAGTTACATGAAAGAACTCACACAGGTGAAAAACCCTATACTTGCACCTACTGTGAGAAAACTTTTACAACTACTTCAAATAAGCAGAGCCATGAAAGAACTCATACAGGTGTGAAACCTTATGCTTGTACCTTCTGTAGAAAATCTTTTAGAAACTTTTCAAATAAACAGATCCATGAAAGAAGTCATACAGGCGAAAGACCATATGCTTGCACCTTCTGTGACAAAACTTTTAGCACGTGCTCAAGTAAACAGAACCATGAAAAAACTCACACAGGTGAAAGGCCCTATGTTTGCAGCTACTGTGACAAAACTTTTACGACTAATTCAGACATGAAGACACATAAAAGAACTCACATTGGCATTTGCTCTTATTGTGACAAAACATTTAGGACTAATATAGGGAAGCAGTTACATGAAAGAACACACACAGGTGAGAAACCTTATGCTTCCACTTACTCTGAGAAAATTTGTAAACAGAGTTCACATTTGCAAAAACATCAACATCTCCACTCGGATGAAAGATCCCGTACTTGCTGTTATTGGGATACACCTTTTACGGCTAGCTCAAGTAAAAAGATACATGAAATAACTCACTTAGATAAAAAGCCCTGTGCTGGTAGCTTTTGTAATAAACATTTTAAAGGTTATGAAAATAAGCAGAGATATGAAATCCCTATTCTTTGCACTTACTCTTACAGAACATTCTTCTCTAATTCTAGTAAATGCAATGAAGAAAACAACTCAGTTGTATCAAGGCCTTCAGGTACCGCCACAAGCAAAATACCAATTCTTCATTATAGGAATTGATATTCTAAATGTAAAATAGATTTAAGTTAAATGAAATAAAATTTAGAAATATACATATATCGGTCTTAACAATATGATTGTGTGTGTTTAAGTATATTACAAAACTGTTACAAAGTAAACGAATTTTGAATTTCCCATAACTTCCTCTTTAAAGTGTTTGCAGGAAAGCGAAAAGGCCTTTCAACTTTGTCTAAGTGATTGCTACATGCTTCATCGGGTATCACTTTTGCTCGTTAAAATTCGTTGTTTTAATAATTTTTTATAAGGTCAAACCATTAAAAGTTCAGAGAAATAAACAAATAAAATAAATTCTAACATTACCATCTTGGATTTCAACAATCAGTGGTTTTTTCGTTTGTTGGTAACAATGAAGAGTGGATTGTTGCTCGATCTACTTTGGTCAAGTGATTTTTACGTGCCCCGGCCTGTCTTTCTAGTTGGCTTTGCGATCAACACGAGGCCGACGAGAGGCAGGCCAGGGCACTCAAAAGGCACATGATCACTGGGGTCCAGGCAACAATCCATCCTTCATTGTTTCCAACAAACCAAAAAATATTGATTGTTAAAATCCACGATGGAGAAGTTTTCGCGCTCAGGCTTTGAGCAGAGGTGTTGTTGTTATGATCCAGGCCAACACCTCCTGGAGAGAAGGCCTGCGGACAAAAGGTGTATACATTGTTACATCATCATTAAGCGGCTATTGTTAATTGTATTTCTACCAATTATAAGCCCTAAGTTTGTCCGCTTGATGATGATGTAATAATGTATACACCTTTTGTCCACATGCCTGCTCTCTAGGAGGTGTTGTCCAGGCACCCTAGCTCTCATTGTTTCTGCTCGTTACCACCGAGCTTTTTTGTCATTAACCACTCTTTAACAATGGAGCTTTCGGACCATTATATTCTAGACCCTGGTACAAATTTTTTCATTTGTATGTATATGATCAGTTTTCTGCGGCTAACTCCTCCGAAACGGCAAATAGCAGAAGCAAGCGAAACTTATACTCTGTTCAACGAAAGAAAAACTGTGCGTGTCCAATTAAATTTCCAATTTCAATTGTTAAACATTATGACAATAAACCCTTTCACAGTAAGGAGCATGACGTCACTGGCGCATGCGCTGTTCTGCTTCCGGAAAGATTGGATAATGAATGCATCGCAAGCGCTAGCGTTATGTCTAAAGGCTTGTATACACGGCGTCTAAAAACGCATATCGCAGCTTCAAAGCCGCCGCTATCAGCGTCCCTCGTGGAAAACATCAGCGGCAATAAATTCAGCGATTCGCGTCAAAAGCCATGAAATCCTGTGAAAGCCATGAAAACGGAACCTTTGTTTTCTAATTTCCAGCGTCTCATGCGCGCAAGCGCATTTACATCAAGAAGTTGCGATCCATAAGGGGCTTAACAAGGGGCCATCCATAAATTACGTCATACGTTAAGGGGTAGGGAGGGGACGAGTCATAAGCTTCGTGACGTCATGTATAAATCTAAAGTATTAAAACTCTAAACTTCAACTCTAACGAAAAACTTTAAAATATTACCAAATCTATCAATATAATAATACGAGGGTGAATCAGAAAGTAATATACACTCTAAAACAGTAAAAACATGTAAGTTAAGCTCTCATACACACCAAAAGGGAGAATTGCCAGCACAATTACGTTTATAATGCTCAAGTTTCGCTTATAGTGCTTAGAGTTTTGAGAGAATCTAAGTGTCGTTTATTGTAGCCGTTGCTTGAGATTCTCTCTTCCTTGTTAAATGTTTTTGAGGTGTAGCCAATCTGAAATGTTTAGAGGACCATTATCTGTGTTTAGTAACTTCTCTCTTTCTTCACTGGCTATTTCGAGGGATTCCAGAAAGTTCAGTATTCTTGGGTTACTTGGAAGTCCTTCTTGTCGAAAGTGTGTTTCTGATCCAGTATGTGGTCAACGAATCTGGAAATAGCGTATCTCCCAATTCTGACGCTAGCCAAATGTTCTTCAACTCGGGTTTTGATGTCTCTTTGCGTCTGCCCATATTAGACTTGTGATAAAGTCTATTACGTTCAAACGCAAAGAGACATCGAAACCAGAGTTGGAGAACATTGGCTAGCGTCAGAAATGGGAGATATGCTATTTCCAGGTTCGCTGAGCAAATACTGGATCAAAAATACACTTTCGACAGGAAGGGCTTCCAAATCTTACACAGCACAAGTAACCCAAGAATACTGAACTTTCTACATAACCACCCAACAATTGTAAACACTTGTCTGAGCGTGAAATTAACTTTTTCCATGCCGCTGCGGTAAAAATCCGCTCCAGCGTTTCTCAACCATGTCAGCGCACTCCCATAAAAAAACACTAAGCGTTCTGGCGATTTCTTTAATTCTGATTCGTCGATTGTCCAAAATCATTAACGCGGGCAATGTGCTCGAGAGTATTGGACGTGGATGGTCTTCCTGCGCGTTATTCGTCCGTCAAATCTGAGCGCCTATTTTCGAACTGCTAGCACCACTTCACAATTGCAGGATGAGAAATCACATTATCCCTTAGACACTGCAAATTTCCTTATGGATTTCAGTGCAGTTTAAGCCTTTTGCCCACAAAAAACGGATTGTTCCGCAAATCTCCAACTTGGAGTGTACAACCAGTTGCTGCGCCATGACAACAATACTCTTGTGTAGGCAGTAAATACGTGAACACGTTGTAATTATAGACATACAGGCAACATCCTTAAAAATGGCGAATGATGTCGGCACTCTTCGACCACAGGTGCTGAGTGTAACTTACTTTTTGATTCACTCTCATATTATAAATATGAAATTTGTTTGTATTACTTTACTTTTAGGTCAGCGCATCGGCCGTTTGTGACGTACCAGGGAAGAATTTGTTTGATAAACGATGACGATGCTATGTTTGGATGAAGATGATGTTGACACATCGAATGTTCCTAGCATTATCCAAATCGAGAACGAAGAAACTGATATGCTAGTCATAAATAATATAAAGGAATGGGTTCAAAGTCCATGGAAACAAGATGTTTAAATTTTGATCGTTCATTTTATTGGTTGTTTGTAAATTTTCTAAAATGTTTGATTTATTGTTGATTTCATGAAAAAATATTTTAAATAGAAATATATAAATAATTTTGGAAGTGCTGTTTTAATTTAATAATTTCTAAATTTAAAATAGAAAAATATGTGACGTCACACAAGGGGAGGGGGGCATCACAGAAATGTGACTATCTGTGACAAGGGCGGGGGAGGGGTCCAAAATTCATGAAATTCGTGTGACGTAATTTATGGATGGCCCCCAAAGACAATAATACGTTTGTGTGCCAAGCTCTCCGTCTTCAAATCTATCTTTGTCCCCATTCTCACCTATGGTCATGAGGCTTGGGTAATGACCGAAAAACTGCGATCGCGGGTACAAGCGGCCGAAATGAGATTTCTGAGAGGTGTGGCAGGTGTTACCCTACTTAGGGCCTACTAGATAGAGTGCATAGCAATACAATAAGGGAGTCTTTAGGTGTTGAGCCGCTACTTCTCCGCATTGAGAGATTTCAGTTGCGCTGGTATGGTCATGAGATACGGATGCCGCAAATTGGTCTTCCTAGGCAGTTGTTATTTTCCAAGTCGGTGGGTAAGAGACCAAGGGGTTGGCCTAGAACAAGGTGGCTAGACTACATGGAGAATATGGGTTCGAGTCGCTTGGGTATTACCAGGGAGGACATGCTCCTGATGGTGGAAGATCGCGATCGCTGGAGATCCTCCATAGGGCTGCTGCCCCCACGACCCTAACAGATAAGCGGGTTTGAAATGTAAGTAAGTAAAGACGGCTGATCTTCATCTATTAGCAGGGAAGTACAAATTAGACATTCAAAAAAAAATGCACATCATGATTCGGGAGACTATCGGGAAATCCAGGAGGGTTGGCAAGCCTAGTGACGTCCGAGCCGGTATCAAATAACGCATTAGGGACCATCCATAAATTACGTCACACGAATTTCATGATTATTGGACCCCTCCCCCCGTCCTTGTCACAGATGGTCACATTTCTGTGACCCCCTCCCCTAGTGTAACGTCACATATTTTGCAATTTTAAATTTAAAAATTATTAAATTAAAACAGCACTTCCAAAATTATTTATATATTTCTATTTAAAATCTTTTTTTCATAAAATCAACAATAAATCAAACATTTTAGAAAATTTACAAAACATAACCAATCAAATGAACGATCAAAATTTAATTATCTTCTGTCCATGGACTTTGAACCCATTTCTCTATATTATTTATGACTGGCACAGCAGCTTCTTTGTTCTCGATTTGGATATTGTTAGGAACATTCGACTTGTCAACATCTTTATCCAAACATATAGCATCGTCATCGTTTATCAAACAAAGAACTTCCCTGGCACGTTCCGAAGGCGGCCGCCACGTGCTAAAAAGTGATACAAACAAATTTAAATCTTATAATACAAGGATGAATCAAAAAGTAAGATACACTCAGGACCATCTGTGGTCGAAAAATGCCGATATCATTCGCCGTTTTTAAGGACGTTGTCTATATGTCTATAATTGCAATGTGTTTACGCGTTTACTGCGTACGCAAGAGTATTGTTGTCGTGGCGCACCAACTGGTTGTACAATCCAAGTTGGAGATTCGCGGAACAGTCCGTTTTTTGTGGGCGAAAGGCTTAAATTTGCACTGAAATCCATAAGGAAATTTGATGTATCTACTGGAATAACGTGATTTCTCGTCCTGCAATTGTGATGTGGTGCCAGCAGTTTGAAAATGGGCACTCGGATTTGACGGACGAATACCGCGCAGGAAGACTCATCCAACACTACCGAGCACATTGCCCGCGTTAATGAGGTGATTCTGGATAATTGACGAATCAGAATTAAAGAAATCCCAAGAACGCTTAGCGTTTCTTATGGGAGTGTGCTGACATAGTTGAGAAACGATGGAGCGGATATTTACCGCAGTGGCATGGAAAAGTTAATTTGACATTCAGACACGTGTTTACAATTGTTGGCTGATTAAAAAGAAAAGTGAAATAAATGGTGTACATTTCCTCAGAATGTGTGTATGGGATCTTAACTTGCATTTGTTTTTACGTTTTCAGAGTGTAACTTACTTTCTGATTCACCCTCGCATTATTATATTAAAACATGCACCAAAGAAGAACAGCGTTCAGTTATCCGATTTTTGAGTAGTGAAAGTGTGAAACTTAATGAAATTCTTAAAAGAATGAAGCTTCAGTATGGTGATGCATGTTTGTCACAGCGGCAGGTTTATGAATGGAGTGTGAAGTTTAAATTGGTGTACGAGTTGTGACAGCAGTTTCAGACGCCCCTCGTCCGGGTCAGTCACAACGAGTTGTGACACCAGAGAATACTGCAACTGTTGAAGCCTTAGTGTTGGAAAACCGCCGAGTAACGATTGATGAAATTTTTTGGGCCATTCAAGTTGTCAATGGGTGGAAAGAAATCCCATTCAGATAAAGAGCTACAGCAGTCTGTGCCAAATGGCTGCGCAGACAACCAAAATAATTTTTTTCAAGAGGAATCTATGCATTTTGTAAACGCTGGAAAAAATGTATTAAACGTAACGGATATTATGTATAAAAATAATACAGTTGTTATTCACTTTTGCTCCATAATTAAAATTATAAATAAGTTATATGGATTTCATCTGACTCACCCTCGTACTATACCGGGTGTAACTTAATTCAGGGACAATAAGTACCTAGCGTGATCCTTTGCATGCAGAACAGTTACAGCAGAACTCCAAGACATGTGAGAACAGGACGTGTGGAAGAGGAGATACTGCAACGGTTTGAGGAACAGTCAAACAATTATCTGGAACGTCATGCATGACAATGGGCAACATCCATACCATGAACAGACTATGCAGGCTTTGCGACCCAAAGACTACCAACTACGTGTGCACTTTTCCGAATGGTATCTTCGGAATGTTGCCGTCAATCCTGCGTTTGGTGAACTTGTTTTGTTTTCTGATGAAGCACAGTTCACCAAGGATGGTCTCTTCAATTGCCACAACCGCCATGTGTGAAACGACACAAACACTTTGAACAACTTTTGTAACTGTTCTGTGTTGGTAAATAAACTTTTCTCCCAAAACTGGTATAAGCTTTTAAAAGAAAATGTAACCAATGTAGAGAAGATACGAGGGTTGGTCGAAAAGTATTGCCTCCGTGGCTGTAACCGATTTTCAAAATTCTTTTTGTATCTAATAATTACATTTGTATCTATTCACTTTTCGACATAGTCCCTATCCTTTTCCATGCACTGCACCATTGTGTGACCACTCGGCTGAACCCGTCGGAGAGAAATTCCGGGGTTGTTGTCGACACCAGGATTGACTGGCAGCTTTGGACCATCTTCTGCAGCACGATAACGCTCGCCCCAAACAATCGCCACATACTACAGGTGTTGCAACGCCTACAGTTCAAAAATGAAAAATCTTGCACCTTGCGACTTTCGCCACTTCCCAAAGAAGAAAAATCACCTTAAGGGACATGCAATCCCTGATGACTATATAAAAGATGCCATTCAATCCTCTTTTCGACAATAACCCCGATTTCCTCTCCGAATTTCTGCAGAGTGGTTCTATTTCACCCATCTTATGGGGAGGGACCAAGTGACAGATTAGGAGGAACACTGAAAAGATTAGCTGCCAGAGCTAGCCTTCAAATGCCTCCAGAAAGTCAAATGCAAACTCCAAGAGATTTATACGATTTCTGTTACGTTTCAAATGAAGAGATACAGGCATAAGAAAAAAAGATTACAGAAGAGATTCGATTCAGCCAGAGCTGTGAAACAGACAAGAAATTATCATACGGCGGTACCTTTATCTGAATCACATGTTCAGAATGAGATGATTCAAACTTTACTCTACAGTGGCTGGTCGGAGGTGGAAATGCCCGCAATTGCATGCTGTGAAACACTTTGCTCAATATGGCAGGTGAGATTTGCTGAACTTCAGTTGTGATTTCTCCTTCAGCTCAGGCAAGGTATGCGGACTGTTTTGCATACACTTTACCTTTCAAGGCACCACAAAAGAAGAAATCGAGAGGTGTGAGGTCCGGTGAGCGTGTAGGCCAGATGCCACCCGAGATGATTCTATTAGCAAAGATGTCCTGCAGAAAGTGCATTGATGTGTGCGCTGTATCGTTGCCATGCACTACTGCATAAAACTTTGAATCGCCTTGTATAAAGAAGCGTGAATGATGCGGCCTTTGCAATTCATCTCGTCCTTCAGGGTTATTCAGAAGTGATTGACTCTGAGAAAGTGTAAAGTAAATATACTTTCTGTATTACTAACAATTCAACATCATAATGCAAATTTTCCTGCTAAATTATCTTCTTATTTAACAGGTTCTCAATACTTTTCTGAATTTTGAAAAAAATCTGAAGTTCTAAAAAACATTTTTCCTATTGATATAATTATTACTGTAATGCTTGATTTTATTTTTTCGTGTAGTTATAATTAAAAATACTATTTATATTAATAATAAAGCGTAAATAAATGAATGATCCCAATGTTACACACTTTTTCTTCCCTATACGAGTAGTCAAGTCCCTACTACCTGATTCCTGCTGCTTGGAGCTCGAGCTTTAAAAATTAATATCTTCAAAACGGGAGCAAAACAGAATTTTGATTTTTTTTGGATTTTTTATGAAAGTGTGTGTAAGATGATAATAATTTTTTAACGGAAAAAAGCACACCATTTGATAAATTTGCATACATAGAATATTTTTATTAAATTCAAATACTTGCGCATGCGTAATATAATATTCAAAATTTTATATAGAATCTACATTTAAAGAGCTTTCATATGTCAGCAATCACATCTAAGTAAAATACAACCGAAGTTACAGTACTTCGTAGATAAGGCCCTCACTCAAATTTCGAAAATTATAAGTGTCCGTAACTTCCACAAAAAATCTATAAAAATTAAGAATATTTGGTATTCATTACCAACTCTCTAGGGCCAGTGTATATCGCAAATTTCATTAAAATCCGAGAGATCAAGTGCCAATGCCTGCCTGAACTGACGTGGTATGACCCTTATACATTTTTGCTCTTGCGCCTTCATAGATGAAATTCAAAATATTGGTTACAAACAAGTGAAAATAAACAAATGTATATATTTTTATTATATATTATTAGAATTAGAATTATTAAAATATATTTACTGCGACATATCGAAACCCTATCGGCTATAATAACAGATTTCTGGTGACGGCAGAGATGCGGGGAAAATACTCTCTGGATGTGCGGTTTATTCTCAAAACCATGTGCTTTCAGAGGAATGGTTGTAGAACTGAATTTTATAATAGTTTTTAATAAGTTATCTTTATGCATGGCTGGCTTTTTCTTCAAAAATACAA
Organism: Rhysida immarginata; assembly: GCA_023313115.1. Classification (NCBI taxonomy): domain Eukaryota; kingdom Metazoa; phylum Arthropoda; class Chilopoda; order Scolopendromorpha; family Scolopendridae; genus Rhysida; species Rhysida immarginata. The sequence continues at coordinate 3,136,958 of JAHWFO010005168.1, read as the reverse complement.
TGTAGGCCATGCTTCGTATTCTCCAATGTTACTTTTTATCAATAGATGTCAGCCTATGTTTTCCTAAAACCCAAAATGCATTGCGATGATAGGCTTTATGGTTGTTTTGTGAGATCTTGTGTTCTTCGTGCATCTAAATGGAATGTATTAATCGATTCTATTAAGAATATTAAGCTGTAATTGTTATATATACCGTAAGTTCGTTTTTTTATTCCCTTTTATTAATGATGTAGAGCAGAATGGTGTTGTCAGGTGCGAAAACATCCTGATCAAAAAATTCAACTTACCTACTCATAATTTGAAAAGTATGCCGCCGAAGGCGCTTCTAACTAGATTTCGACTGAAATCGAGCCTATCTTTCTAACGTTTCTTTCTAAACAGTTTCGTTTCTTAAAGCGAAGTGCAATCAGATGACATTCAAATATTTCAAATAGAATGTTAACTTAGTAAATAAAACTTTAAAATTTAATGAAAGAAATTTTCGTTTGGAAGCGAATTAAAACTATCTTTAATTGCGTATAGAAATAAAATATTTAGAATAGACTACAGATACCATTAATTTAATTATTTATTAATTAATTTTTTTATTATTTTATATAATTATTATTTTACCAGTACATTATTATTACACTATACACTATAAAAATAAAGTATAATAAGGCTTAACGATGTATCTCGAAAGAGCAATGAATGCTCACAAAAAGACAAGATACATCGAAATTGAACACATAATTAGGAAAAACATAAAATTGTTTCTATAAACAAAAATTATTACAGATGTACATGATAATACGATATTGAAATCATAAAATTTTCTTCTTTTTTTATATATACAAGACAAATAATTATTTTTATACTATAAAAATATTTTTTTTTAGTATGATTATTAGTTTTTAATATTATTAAAGAAATTTAAATATAAAAGATACATAAAAAACAAAAAATTATCTTTTTATATACAATATAAAACTTTTTATAAAAAAATATTGGTAAAAAAAAAAATATCAAAAAATATTAAAATCTACAAGGCTATTTAACCAGCACTTAATTTTTCTCTTAATAATATATACATCTTTTTTATTGCAGTCTTTAATATCATTTGGCATTAAATTGTACATACGGATACTCATATAATCTATTTGATGACAAGCGAAGGAATGTTTCACTCTTGGGATGTCAATACATTGCTCTGCGTTTCTCAATGCGTATTGAATAGCTCTGTATTTTGGTTTATTTTCATGATAAAATTTTTGTGAATATCTTCCTAAATAGTTTAAGTGTAATTTTTGTAAATCTAAAATATCTTGGTTTTGGGTTTTTTGAAAACTGCTAACAATAGATTTTTGTAAGGCTCTAAGTGGCTTTAAATAGGCTGAATAAGTTCCTCCCCATATAACAATCATATTCTGCAAAACGGATTGAAATAAAGCCATGTAAATAATTTTAATCATAGAATGATTAAGAATTGCATATAGCATTCTAATTGTAACTGTAATGAATTTAAGTCGCTGAAAAAGATCAACAATATGCTGGCTCCAATTTAGCTTATAATCAAAAATGACACCAAGATATTTGTAACTGTTAACTTGCCTTATACTAGGACGTACAATTTTTAATATTAATGCAATCATGAGTATGGCATTTAATATTTTTGATAAAGTCATTATTTGGATATAACCTATATCTAATATAAACAGTTTTCTGTACATTTAATTGCATTCCATTTTCATTTAACCACTTATTTATATTTAATATATCAATTTCTGCCTCTTCATAATTTGTAAAATCATCTCTTGTGTAAGTCAAGACCAAGTCATCAGCATAACCTTGTATATGGTCATTCCAATTTTGGCTGAAGATATCATTTATAAATAAAAGAAACAAAATAGGACCCAAAATCGTTCCTTGAGGGACACCAATTTTATTCCTTTCTGAAGTACTATATTCATTTTCAATCTTTAAAATTTGTTGTCGACGCAATAAATAAGAGGAAAACCAAGCATGAGCGAGACCCCTAATTCCATAATGTTGCAATTTTCTAAGCAATTTGCTTTGATTAACAGAATCAAATGCTTTTTTTAGGTCAAGAAAAATTGAAACAGGACAGAAATAATTATCAAGTGAAAAGTCGTTATTAATGAAACCAAATTATGAACTGCCATTTCAGTACTTTTACCTTTTTGAAAGCCGTATTGCATGCATGAAATAATACTATGTTTTTGTAAGAAATTCAACAAACGTTTTTTAACCATTCGTTCAAAAATCTTAGATATGTTTGAGAGTAAAGATATAGGTCTATAATTGGCAATGTTTTTTTTAATCCCCTCCTTTATAAATTGGAATAACAATTGCTGTTTTGAAGGGTTCAGGAAATTCTCCCTGTATAAATGAGGTATTTATTAAATGAGCTAAGGGTTTTGAAAGGTTATTAAAATTTCTACATAATATCTTAGTAGTAATCCTATCAAAACCAAGTGAGGAATATTTTGACATATTATTGATACATACTTTAATTTCATTTTCATTTACTGGATACAGAAAAAAAGATTCAGATACATTTACATCTCGTAAACTGAAATTTTTATCTCTATTATCCTCATAAGCCTGACACATACGATGCGCATCCAGAAAGTAAGTTTCTCGATGTTTTCCCCTTTAAAGTAAACGTAATTAGCCGTGTCAATTGCGCATGCGTAACAGATCTATGACGTATCAATCATATGCCAGCCGGACAGGTCCCGCCTCGTGCCAGTAGCGTGGTACATGATACGTGAAAAAGCTTTTGACAAGACCCTTC
>JAHWFO010005168.1:3116605-3129989 GCA_023313115.1 Rhysida immarginata | reverse complement strand
AGCACCTTTTCATTTTTCATTAGCAGAACGGTGACCTTACGTCTTTTAATAACAGGGATAGTGCTTTGGATTTATTTACTTTATGAAAACAAAATTAGGGCTTTTGTTTTTGAGAATTTCAATAGAGATCGATCATACTGCGCGCGTGACATCTATGGAGCGTAAAGAGAAACTACTTGGGGAGCGATTCTCCACACATCCTTGTAATGCTCGTAGCTGCTTGTGTTTAATTAAGCAGGGTTTTAAATTATGGCAAAATTAATAAAATATTGGTTCCAGTGTGTGAATTTTGAATTTTTGAGAACTGCTGTAAAAAAGAAAGGTTTCTAATTAGCAGAAAGCAGGCACTTTTGTGATATTCGAGAAGAAGGTGGTGCTCCTTTTACACAAAAATAATTGCATCTGTTATCCCACAAACAAATGTTAATAAAACTCCATAATCAGATGTATTGTTTTCCTTGATTGCTCTAAATTCCATATACATAAGGTAAACAAAATATAGGGTGTACATAAATTATTGTCGGGGTTATGGACCTTATAACTTTTGAATAAAAAAAACAAGGAGAAAAAAACTTATTACATATTCGCAAATTAAAAAAAAGTAAAATAATATTTGTAAACAATATCCTCTGTTTATATTATATATTCTTAAATTGACTGGAAATAAATGCAGCAAAATTTCATTCACACTTTTAAAAAAGTAGTAGCTCACTTCCGTGTAAAATAAAATTTCTTTCAATTCTCGGCCACCCAGAGCTGACATCTTTGCTAACAATAAAATAACATTTGAACTTTGTTAGGTAGATTTGAATAGATTTGTAAATTCCTTGTTATTTAAACAATTAAAATGAATAATCACGTTATTTAAAATTTTTCTCAGGACATTTGGATTTTGTATTAAAACAACCAACAAACAACCCAGCAATTCATATTAGATTTTATTTTTGTACTTGGCTATACATGTAGAAATTTGCAAACACAACATTCACACTTGAGAACGAGGGCTGCTAATGATGGCGATCATTTTTCTCTCTAAGTAGTTACTCAAAACGGCCATCAGTGGCCGCGTCAGTTGATTGGTTTGGTTTGGTTTGTTTGGTATTAACGTCCTTTTCAACTGTCATGGTCATTTCAGGACGGCGTTATAGGGGGCCGCAAATTTTGCCTCGCAAGGGTTCTTTAACGTGCAGACAGCAAACGACTACACGGGACCAACGGCTTTACTTCCCTTCCGAAGGAAGTGCATGATCGGAGGATTTTCCCCCTGAAAAAATCTTCGTCGTCCTCGGCCGGGGTCGAACCCGCATCCTCGGGCCGCTTCAGTTGAGCTTGCCCGAGCTCTCTACGAGGGTGAATCAAAAATTAAGTAGTCTCTGTAAGTTAAAACAGGGACTCTAAAGCGCCGACATCATTCGCCGTTTTTAAGGATGTATCCTGTGTATCTATAATTGCAAAGTGGCATGACCCCAAGTGTTCACGCGTTTACTGCGTATGCAGTAGTATTGTTCTCATGGCGCAGCAACTGGTTGTACACTCCCAAGTTGGAGACTTCGCGGAACAATCCGTTTTTTGTGGGCGAAAGGCTTAAATTGCACTGAAATCCTTACGGAAATTGGCATTGTCTTCGGGGATAATGTGATTTCTCGTCCTCGTAAAATGGTGTCAGCAGTTCGAAAATGAGCGCTGAGATTTGAGGACGAATACCGCGCAGGAGGACCATCCACGTCCAACACTCAAGCGTTAATGAGATTATTCTGGGCAATTGACGAATCCCAATTAAAGAAATCGCCAGTACGTCAAAGACACAGTGCTGACATGGTTGAGAAACGCTGGAGCGGATTTTTACCGCAGCGGCATGGAAAAGTTAATTTCACGTTCAAACAAGTGTTTACAATTGTTGGGATTATGTAGAAAAATGAAATAAATTGTGCACGTTTCCTCAGAATGTGTGTATGGGATCTTCACTTACATCTGCTTTTACTGTTTCAAAGTGCAACTTACTCTTGGATTCACCCTCGTAGGTGAAACTACTATTATTTAGTGCCTAACAACTAGTTTTTCCGGAAGAAAGTTTACATTTCAAAATAATTGAAAAGTATATGATAATCAGTATTCTTATACTAGAAAAAGATACAAGGTAATATTTATAGATGGTGTTAGCCAGACTTTAAAAAAGCACAAGTAATAAAATGGGCGCTGCATAAATAAGCGTAGTTATCTCCAGATGATTTCACAATTTGAGTGCTTCATAGTTCGTATCCAATTGAGGGGCTTAATTATTATTGTTTTATATTCGTAAACATTAACGGATTTTTTTTAATTCAAATTTGGGCTGTGGAATATTTAAAACTTATTTTCACTATGTGATGAAGCAAACATTTATTCTAACAAGAGATTTGGTTAAAAGAATTTTACTATAGTGACAGTATTTGGCTTCCTGTTGTCTTTATTTGTTATTTTTAATATCTTCATTATCATGCCAAATTTTTTAATTGAATTAGTTGATTCTAATTCTTTATTGACAATACACATGTGGATAAAGCCAGAACTCGTAAGCACGCTTGTAAAGTGCTGGTGGTGTTAGTGAAAAAGATTAATAAAAATAATATTTAAAAATTTTTTTAAAATGAAAATTAAATAGAGATCATAAAAACCTAAAAGAAAAATCAGGTATATAGAAAATTTTAAACAGCCATTTTTTTAAAATTTATATTTTCTCCTAAGGGACTCTTAATTTTCTTAATCATTATTGGTAAACGTGGAGCTAAGAAGAAATTTTGATGGAAGGAATTGTGGTAAAGTATTTGACATTGTGATTATTATAAAAATCACATTTTTAAAAGTATCAATAATCAGTACCTAAATAATAAAAATATAACTTTGTAAACGTGAAAACGAATAATCCATCTCTCATTTTAGGTAAGAATTTTAACATTCTAAGATATATTCTCATTAAAGGTGATATTAATAATAATAATTGTCTAAATAATATTTATTTTTTGATAGATAACTTCATCTCGATTTCATATGTGAGGAATACTACATTTCCAAATCTTGCACAAATATGGAAGTTACTTATAAAATTGAAGTACACAACAACATTACTAGCGGCTGTAAAGGCGCTAATATTCTTAATGATTTATTAGTCATAATTAAGAGTATTACAAGAGGACAGGCTTCCTTTTCATTTAGGACCTATTTTCAATTAGAAACTATTTTAGAATGCTGTATTAAAGTCTCATCATATATACCAACACTTACAGTGTTTTATAATAATGGTTTAAAAGATATTGCTGAAATTAATTTCAACCTGACGAATAGCAAAACACAGGAAAGTGCCTGTCCAGTGTACAAAGACAGTAACCTTAATTTTAAAAAAATGGTGGACACAAAATCAGTTCAAGGTTCATTCATTTCCACACAGGTAAATAGAAAAAAATTGGAACAAACGAAAAAACTGGAGGACGTTCTTCATGATTTATTGGTTCTTATAAACTTCATTATTAAAGGACATGCTTTTATTTCATCAGTGATCGACGAAAATGTGTCTGCATATAGGATCAATATTTCTGATTTCCAACATTGTGTATTTTTATCGTATAAGAACCACATTAAAGATGGAGGAGAAAAAGAAGTGGAATTGTTGAATGAAACAAAAATTGTAAATCTAACTGAATTTCCTCGTGAAGAACCTTTACAAAACAGTTTATCTAAAGATTCCTACGAAAATAGAATTGTCAAAGGTGAAATCCCTTATGCTTGTACTTATTGTGACAAAACTTTTACGAACAATTTACAGAAGCAGATACATGAAAAAGGAGAAGAAATTCTTCGAAAATTCAACAAAAGTCGTTATGATTTCAATAACCGTGATAAAACTTTTTCAGGTAAAATTAATAAACCCAGACGTAAAAAAATGCACATATGTCAAAAGCTTCATTTTTGTACTTTCTGTGATAAAACTTTTAGTAATAACTCAGCGAAGCAGATACATGAAAGAAGTCACACAGGTGCAAGACCCTGTCCTTGCAGCTCCTGTGATAAATCTTTTAAACATACTTCGGATTTGAAGAAGCATCAACGTACTCACTGGGTTAAAAGAAATCATGTTTGCAATTACTGTGGTAAACCTATTAGCTCAAGTAAAGAGCTACATGAAAGAATTCACTTAGGTGAAACTCTCTATGTTTGTAGCTTTTGTAACTTACGTTTTAAAGATTATTATAATAAGCATAATTGATTCCATTTAAGTGAAAGACATACTCTTTGTACTTACTCTAAGATGTAAATGCAAAGATGAAAAAGACCCACTTGGATCAGTAACGCCACAAGCGAAATAGCAATTCTTTGTTATACGAATTCATTTTTTGAATGTAAATTAGACGTAAGTTAAATGAAATAAAAATTAGAAATATAAACCTCTGTCCTATTTGATTATATGTATTTAATTATCTGTAAACTCCAAAATTATTATTTAAGTCGAGAATAAGAAAGCCCTAACAAATATAGTTTCCTTGCTTCATTTCATCCTTGTATGGTTTCTTTAATAAATGGCATCAAACTTCATCCATGTTGAACTGTAGTGACTCAAGTTGAAAATTTACAATTAAATTGAATTATTATTTAATGGAACTAATTCTTATGTAAGCAATAATTCTTGAAGAGTCACTTAATGCAAATTCAAGATGATTACATAATAAAATCTCCCAATGAGATAGTTAATAAACACGAACTTAAAACAATGAGATAACAATCATAAATGATACTAGGGGAAGGTTAAAAGTCACATCAGTTAATTTCAAATAAAATAAAGAAAAGAAGAAGAATAAAAGAAGAAAGCAGGACTTGTAGTTTCACATCTTATTATAGTCTCATTTACTTTTTTGGGCTTTTTAAACTGTTGAAGTTAAATTATATTAATTATATTTAATTATCAAATTTTCCTCAACGTTTAATGATCAAATATTTAAATATTAATGAGGAAAATGAGCAGATTAAAAAATAATAATAAATAAATTTAGAATAAAAGAAATTAATAAAATAGTAATTGGAAATAATCACAACTTGGAACAATAACAGTCTGTATAGGTACTAGGTAACCTAAAAAGTACTTGCCGTTTTTAATTCCGGAAAACAAAATGATGTACATAAAAAGTAGCGTATCCCTAGTCTCCAAAATAATCCTCATTGCCATCTAGCTCCTTCTGCCAACGTGTCTTCAGTTGATCAATCCCCTGGCTGTAAAACTTGCCGGTCTTGCACTGAAAGAAGTCCGTGAGTGCCTTTCGCAGATCTGTATCATTGGTGTAGGATTTTCCACGAAGATGGTTGTCCAGAGAATGGAAAAGGTGATATAATCCGTTGGAGCAAGATCTGGCGAGTAAGGTGATGACACAAAGTTTCACAGCCAAACCGTTCTATGGTTTCTCTGGCTTCCTGCGCCACATGTGGCCAGGCATTGCCGTGAAGGAAGAGTACCCCTTTGCGATTCACCAATGCTGGCTCCTTTTGCTGCAATGCCTGTTGCACACGTTCCAACTGCTGGGAGTACAGGTCCCCTGTGATGGTTTGGCCAGTTGATAGCAGCTCGTAGTGAGCCATTTAGCGTCTAGCCCACAGACACATTAGACTATGAGGTTCATCAGAAATGGCAAATTCTCCCGACTGAATTTCTTGAACCAATGCTTGCGGATCTTTCATTCACAGCTTCATCCCCAAACGCAAGACACATTGGGCGACTTGATGCTGCTTCTGACAAGCCCACCTTGAAGTCATAAAGCAAACAACACCTAACAATCTCCTTCGAAACCTCCATTTGTCTTCACTTCTGCACGATGTGTGATTGATGTGAATGCCCAACAGCCCTGTATTTATATAGGTTAACCTTCCTGCTCCCCCCTGACAGATTTTGAACCACACTGTACACTCATTTGCATATTTTCTATTATTTCCTTTTGTGGCAACATAAAAACGGCAAGAACTTTTATGGTTACCTAGTAATACCATTTATAATATGATAACTATTTGAAAGTAAAATGTTAATCTAATTATCGAAATAAGTTACTGTAATGGATATTTATTGTCGGTAGCCTTTTTCAAAGGGTGCTGTTTGTTTGGGTTGAAAGAACTGTTTTATTTTCATTGTTTCATTTTGCTTTTCACGTTGAATTGTTGCTGTTAGAGCACAAGATAGACTAATACCAACACCTCCTAGAAAGAAGGCCTGATAACGGAAACGTAATACATTGTTACATCATCATTAGTCGACCATTGTTAATCCTACTTCTACCATAGTCTTTTAATCCCCTGGTCTATGCACTCCATAGTCTTTTAATCCCCTGGTCTGTGAATTCCATTGTTTTAGTCCAACAGTTGGATTGCTGTATTTACCACGGTCTACAGATATTCATGGTCATCGAGCTTCGGCCATTGTCCATGGTTTCAAGAAGCTAAGGAAAACAGATCGCGCCAGGTGCCGCATATATCTCACCAGGGCCGACCGTGACCTGCGATAGAGGTTTTTCCTTGAAACTGAAAATGAAAATAATGTTTCTGTCTGTCGATAGGGCGGCGCTGCAGGCGTTTTTGGGCCGATTGTACATGCAGCGCCACTTTGCAATAGAGTTCCCGCCCTATTGGAAGCTAGAAACTTTAGCTTCATTTTAACAATGGAGCTCGATGACCATGTATATCTATAGACCGTGGTATTTACTGAAGAGTCGTTTTTTGCCCCCTCTCTTGAATGAATTTGGCTACAGCTCAAACATAACAATGCATTTTAACGATCGCACAACGTAACAAAACTGTCAGGTAATGTTACGTTTTGTTGCTGAGCACGTAATAGTAGGTGACAGTTTTGTTACGTTGTGCGATCGTTAAAATGCATTATGTTTGAGCTGTAGACAAATTCATTCAAGAGAGGGGGCAAAAAACGACTCTTCAGTAAATACAGCAATCCAATTGTTGGACTAAAACAATGGAATTCAATGCCTGTGCACAGACCTGGGGATTAAAAGACTATGCTTCTTCCAATAATAAGCCCTAAATTTGGTCGACTAATGATGATGTAACAGTGTATGACGTTTCCGTTATCAGGCCTTCTGTCTAGGAGGTGTTGGTAATACCTGGCTGGTTGAATATATAAAAGTTGTTTAAGTTAACTTTTTCAAAAACAAAATTTGACTTTCTTGCCAGCTACAATGGGTGCGATCAGAGAACAGCCACTGGTGAATACTTACTTACTTACTTTTCAAACCCGCTTATCCGTTAGGGTCGCGGGGGCAGCAGCCCTATGGAGGATCTCCAGCGATCGCGATCTTCCGCCATCAGGCGCATGTCCTCCCTGGTAATATCCAAGCGACTCGAACCCAGATTCTCCAGGTAGTCTAGCCACCTGGTTCTAGGCCGACCCCTTGGTCTCTTACCCACCGGCTTGGAAAATAACAACTGCCTAGGAAGACTAGTTTGCGGCATCCGAATCACGTGGCCATACCAGCGCAACTGAGACCTCTCAATGCGGAGAAGTAGCGGCTCAACACCTAAAGATTCCCTTATTGTATTGCTGTACACTCTATCTAGTAGGGTAACACCTGCAACACCTCTCAGAAATCTCATTTCGGCCGCTTGTACCCGCGATCGCACTCTTTCGGTCATTACCCAAGCCTCATGACCATAGGTGAGAATGGGGACAAAGATGGATTTGAAGACGGAGAGCTTAGCTTTGTTACTCAGCTCGCGTTTCGTTACCACGGATCGCCACAGTTCACGTCTGACACAGCTTGCTGCACCGAACGCGAAAATTCTCCGGGAAACACGCGAAAATTCGAGAATTCACGTACGTCTCGAACACCTCGAATTTTTGTTATCTTCCCAGAACTCTGCGAGTACTGATGTCACCACTCAAGAGGTGAAAGGTGAAATGGTGTTCACATAACAGCGAGTTGCCAAGTGCTCACGCCTGACACGTTCATGACCACATTCTCTACCGCTTTCATTTTTGTGCACGTTGTTTCGGTCGGTTTGTCGCGTTCGGTAAATTTTATTTGCAAATTTTGTTGATAATTACGGTAATTTGTTTTATTTCTTTGTTTGTTTACGGCAGGAAGCCAATCCAGTCGTGATGTCCTTAGCACCAAGGAGTTATGCCCTAATCTTCTTAACCCGTATTACAAAAAATTGCCGGTTTTTACTGAATTGAAATGTATTGAAAATGCCATTTTTGTTCTCTCATATTCAAGAAAGAATATGCTTTTGCTTTCCACAAATTAATTAATGGAAAACGAGCTTATGTTATATCACATAAAAAATTTTCTTTCCTATTTTCATCAATAATTTAAACATTATTTACTTTTAATAATAAAAAAAAAGTTAATAAAATAAAACGTAAAACATTTTTAAAATTACAAACTTTTTTATGGTTCCTAGCTCCTTTTAACCCTAACAAAAGGGTTAATTGTTTTAACCCTTTTATTCCACATGTTAAAGCATTTCTCGTGCATTTAATGATTGCGTCATGTTTCCTTGGAAATTAAAGAGCCAATCAGCGAGCTACAGCGGCGACATCAGCGCTCGCAGCGTTCTGTGAAGAAAACAAAATTCCTATAAGCCTACTTGTATGGGAAACTGATCTGATTATAGTGATGGATTTTGCTGAGAATTCACAATCCACATTGCATCAATTTGTCACTTATTATTTCGATAAAGATCGTCCGATGCAAATTTTCAACTGTTGCTTAATTTGTGATCATATGCTACATGATATGGTTTCTGTGCACATGTTCATTCGAAGTTCATTTGTGTTCATGCCAGCGATGAAAACCAACCCTACTTTTTTAGGGGGATTGAAACATGCACTTTCTAATGAAAATGATTTTAAAAAGTTTCCAGAAGGTTCATTTTTGTGAAAGTGGGCTAAAAATCATCAACTTTACACTCAATTCCTGAAATATGAAATATAGTAAGAGACGGAAATTTTATATTCGTAAACCTTGTATTGGTACGTTATTGTGTGTAAAGTTTCACGTTTATCCTAACTTTACTTCCAGAAGTTTAAAAAACCTAAGCAGATTTTTATGCCAAGTTTGCTCCAAATTTTCTTCATGGAAATCGCGCATGAAGATTTTTATTACTTTGTTTAATAGAGCGCGAAAAATTGTACAAGATGGCAAAGTTATGTTTCTCTCAACAAAATATTGCCAGAGATACTGTGTCTCAAATTTGCCAAAATCTCGGAGTCATACTGCAGAAGGCTGCAGTATGGGATGAAATATATTACTATATCTCATCAAGTATTGTATTAGTAAACGTAAGATTTTGCTAACGTTTACTATGGATTTGTGTGAATTTACATAAAAATTTCATCGAAATCCTTGATGGCCGAGCAGGGCACTTTTCTGAAATCAGACCACTTGACATGGAATGACCCTACAATGAGACATGAAAATTGTTTGTACTGCATTAAGTCGTTTATTCAAAAATAACTACCAAAATATTCTCTAAAGGAATTTCAGTAAATCCATATAAAAATATAATAGCAAATGATATATAATTAAAATTCAATTAAAAAAGTCACTTATAATAGTTTATATTCTAATCATGAGAATAATAAATCCAAAACAATAAAGTCCAGAATAAGTAAATCCTAAAAAATATAGTTTCTTTGCTGCCAATTCATCCTTATAAAGTTTATAAAAAGTCTCAAAATTCACCCATGAAATGACTCAAATTGTAATTTACAATTAAATTGTACTATATTTATTTGTTTATTAGTAGAAAAACATTTACCTGACCGGAGTCTGTATGGCCTCGAAGCGACATGTTAGGTCTACGGTTGGTAAAAAGAACTATTTTCTTATTATTTAATGGAACTAATTCTTTTGTAAAGAAGAGTTTTTAAAGATTTACTTAATGCAAATTCAAAAAGGTTAAACAATAAAAATAAAATCACCCATTGGGGAGAAAGTGAAATGAGGTGTTAACGTAAATGATTCTTGGGAAAGTTAAAGGTCACTTGACGTAGTTTCAAAATTTAAAAAAAAATGAGGACTTGTAAGCAAACCACTCATCGCTCAAACAGTTTGCACATCTTATTGTAGACTTTATGAATCTGTTAAGGTTAAATAAATTATATTAGTTATATTTAGTTACCAAATTTTCCTCAACGTTCAATAATCAAATATACAGAGTGTTCATAAAATAAGGGGATAATAATTACATAGTGTGATTCCATAAATTAATCTAAGCAAAAAATTCTTATCAAAAATGTCTAAAACTCAAATTTTAGAATGGTGGCGTTACGTCATTTTTGAACTTTCTGCACCAACACTTTACATAATGAACTGCGCTATGCCACGAAAAAGCGGTGGCAATTGTTGAGATTAAATGACGTTTTCCGACAGCTTCTAGAAAATTTCGCGTGATGTTTAGACCCTTAAAATTTGAACATTTTGCATAAGGATCTTTAAGTTTGTCATCATATACAGGATCACGCTAGGTATTTATTATCCATCATTTTATAATCACCCTGTATAAATATTAATGAGGAAAATAGAGCAGTACAACCTTAACTTAAAATAATAATAAATAAATTTAGAATAAAAGAAATTATCACGGCTAAATGAAAAATAAGATGAATAAATAAAAAGTACCAAATATATGTATTAATAATGTTTCATAGTTGATTATTTAGTAACAGGTTCTTGTTATCTTTCTTCTGCTTATAAAAATAAAATATTTTCCAGTAATGCATTTTTTTTTCTGTTCTAACTGGACATAATATACAGATAAACTTTTCTATTGTTCAAAACTGATGTTTATTATAGAAGAGAGATACAAATAATGGCGAAAGCTTATTTCTTTAATGAAGTGACGAGAAATTAGCTTCATTATATTTGAATATTATTCTGAATACGGACATTCATATTCTTGCCTTATTTCGATGAATAAGAAATAATAACTTATTCATATCCCCATATGACTTTTTAGTTATTGGCAGAAAGTATTTTTCTAGTAATTTTTGATTTTTTAATAATTTTTTTTATTTATGATAGAAAATTGTTAACAAAAATTCTGGCAAATATACAGAGATGTTATCCAGATCTGCTTTTTCTAATCTTATAATCAATGCTTTCAACAGTTGAATGCGCTTTTAAGAAAAAGAAAAGTCGAGTCTTTTACAATAAGTTTTTTAATAGTAAACCTGAACTTCATTTTCGCGAACGTCACTTTTTCATCAATAGATGTCACTGTAGTTTACCTCTTACCCAAAATGCATTGCTTTTTTGTTTGCTTCCTGTGGGGCATCGCCTTTCTCGTGTCATGAAATCGCATTTGTTACTCGATTTCGATTAAGAAATTTAAGCTACACTCGAGATAAACGCGGTAAGTTCGTTCATTTATTCATTATTATTAATCTTTTGAAGCAGAATAGTAGATGCATACATGAAATCCTGATCGAAAGAGTGCTAAACTCGATTTTCTATCTCATTAAGCAGAATTCTATTCGATACCGATGGTAAGTTCTAGACAGATATCTATCTAGAATATTAATATTAATATACGACTACTCCCAGTTAGCGACATTGTAAGTAATAATATAGTTAAAATTACGTCTACTCCATAATTTTTTTATAACGCGTAAAACAACAAATTGTGTAACTCTCTACATCCTTTTATAGAAATTATATTGTGCTACGTTTGTTGTTACGATAATAAACAGTTTGCGATTGTTCCTAAGAAAATTAAAAAAAAAAAAAAATACGATAATGAAAGATAAATAAGTTCGTTCATTTATTTATGACTACTAATCTTCTGAAGTAGAATAGTACAGAGGTTGAAGATCAAAAATAGTGGCCGATCACCGCGCAAACTTTTAAATGAACCACTCATTGCTAATCTTCAAAGTAGAGTCCATCATGCTCGATGGTCTTCATCCAACGATCAGCCAGTTGGCGGATGCCCTCGCGAAACCATTCCTCCGATTTCTGGGCGAAAAAAGTCACGCATGGCGTCTTTATCCTCACTGACATTGGCGAAGCGCCGTCCACGCAGGAAGAGCGCCATGGACCGGGTGAGATGGTAGTCGGAGGGTGCCAGGTCGGGGATGTATGCTGTATGTGGCAGAACCTCAACTTTTTCAGCAGTTGACGAAACACCTTCACCCGTTGTTGTGCTTGCGCGGGCGTCAGCTCTGGGGCACAACTCGGCAGCTCCTGTTGACCTTTTCCATGGCGTGCAGATATCTTACCACCCTCGATTTCGATGTCCGCCGCTAGTCCACGGGTGGTGTTTCTTTGGGTCTTCCACTCCTTGGCGCATCTTCCAGGCCCTTGTCTCCAGACGAAAAGCGGGAGAGCCACCGTCGTGCTATCCGTTCATTGGTCACACCCTGGCCTTCCACCCTGCAAATATCGGCGGCTGCTGCTCGCGCACTGGTCCCCTTTTTACAATAGTGACGAAGGAGCCCGCGTATCACCAGTTTTTCTGCCATATTTTTACACAACAATGTCTGCGGCATTCAAATTCATATCTTGCACACGAAATAAAACGACTTTGGGGAGTTAATAGTGCACACATTGTTCTTGTCGATCTTTCCGCCACTGGGGTTATTCCACATTCGCTACATCGAACCCTGTCAACATTAATTTGAAACCCACACTTATACAAATCTTACATAAAGCCACAATTCTAAACACCTGTCACATAGTAAGGAAATTCCTACATCCAAACATCAATATTCCAACGAGCGCATAATGTTTCCGTTCCTTGCATATGAGTCCCTTGAGGATGGGCCTCTCTCTTGGGTAGACCTCTGGGACTTGGCCTCGAAATTGATTCGAGTTTGGTTCCCCAAATACTAATACTAATAATAATAATAATAATAATAATAATAATAATAATAATAACAACCATAATGATAACAAAAGTGCAATTAAAATCCGTGAAAATAAATAAAGAAGAAAAGAAGTAGAGAGCTATTTTTACCCTAATTTTATCCCCACATTTTAACCCTGAATTCTTAAACCTCTTAAGAGGGCCTTAATACATGATTAAGGAAGGGATTAATTTCTTCGTAGATAATGTAATTGTTTAGAGTCGCCTGTTGAGCTATAGCTGGTGAGAAACGATAGCACCGAAATTGGTAAATGTTAATGGTATTTAATGACATTTAACATGTTGTCATCTCATATAAGATGAGAGAAACTCTCAGAGAAGTAAAAATAAGATACAATTAATGTTTGAAACGTTTTTCCTTTTACAGGTAACTTCATATTGATTTTCTAATTGAGATAAAGTTGAAAATTTTCAAACTTAACAATATGGACGCCACCGACAAAAAGAAACCCCAGAACACAGGATCTAGTGGTAGAAAAGACGATGACATTAT
>JAHWFO010005168.1:3075834-3101605 GCA_023313115.1 Rhysida immarginata | reverse complement strand
TGCCCGCTTTAATGAGATGATTCTGGAAAATCGACGAATCTGAATTAAAGAAATTGCCAGAACGTCAAAGACATAGTTGAGAACCGCTGGAGTGGATTTTTACCGCAGCGGCATGGAAAAGTTAATTTCAGTCCAGACAAGTGTTTACAACTGTTGGGTGATTATGTAGAAAACTGAAATAAATGATGCACGTTTCCTCAGAATTTGTGTATGGGATCTTAACTTGCATGTGTTTTTACAGTACTGCTTTTACTCTATTTGATTCACCCTCGTAGTTGAACCTACTATTATTTAGTGCCAAACAACCAGTTTTTTCTGTCAAAGTTTACATTTCAAATTAATTGAAAAATATATGATAATCAGTATTCTAGTAATATTTATAGATGGTGTTAGCCAGCACAAGTAATAAAATGAGCGCTCCATAAATAAGCGTAGTTCTCTCCAGATGGTTTCACAGTTTGAGTGCTTCATGGTTCGCATGCAATTGAGGGGCTTAATTATTATTGTTTTATATTCATGAAGATTAATTTAACAGATTTTGTTTCATTCAAATTTGACAATTATTTTCACTATGTGATGAAGCAAACATTTATTCTAACAAAGAGTTTTGGCTGAAAGAATTTTACTATAATGACAGTATTTGGCTTGTTATTTTTAATATCTTCATTTTTTTTATTTAATTAATTAATTCTAATTCTTTATTCAATTCAATCCAAATACATTGTAAGTAAGCTTGTAAATTGTTAGTGAAAAAATTAATAAAAAATAATAGTTAAAAATTTTTTTAATGATAATTAAATAGCGATCATATTAGAAATCATTTAGCGTTCTAAAAGAAAAATCAGGTATATAGGAAATATTAAACAGCCATTTATTTAAATTCAAATTTTCTCTTAAGGGGACTCTTAATTTTCTTAATCATTATTGGTATAGTATACGAAAAGTATACCGTATACTATTAAAGAAACATGGGGCTAAGAAACAATTTTGATGGAAGGCAAATCTTGTATGAATCTTTGGTATATTAATAGGATTACCTTCCTAAAATCTGGTAAAGTATTTGGCATTGCAGTGTTCTCCCCAGAAAATTTTATCAGGTGGGCGGTAAGCTAAAATAACCGGGCGAACAAAAATTTAAAACAAAAGCAAATGAAATATTATGCAATATTGTGCAGTTTTTCGTGTATTCTTTAGCCGGGCGGACGCCAAAATCAGCCGGGCGGCGCGCCCGTTAAAAAGAGCCTGGGGAGAACCCTGCATTGTGATTATTACAAAAACCACATTTTTTTAAAGCATCAGTACCTAAATAATAAAAATATTATTTTGTAAACGTGAAAACAAATTGCCCATCTCTCGTTTTAGGTAAGGATTCAAACATTCTATTATATATTCTCATTAAAGTTAAAATAATAATAATAAAAATTGTCTAAATAATAATTATTTTTTGATAGATAACTTCATCTCGATTTCATATGTGAGGAATACTACATTTCCAAATCTTGCACAAATATGGAAGTTACCTATAAAATTGAAGTCCACAACAACATTATTAGCGGCAGTAAAGGCGCGGACATTCTTAATGATTTATTAGTCATAATTAAGAGTATTACAAGAGGACAGGCTTTCTTTTCATTTAGGACCATCGAAAAAAGTATTTTAGAATGCTGTATTAAAGTCTCATCATATATACCAACTCTTACAGTATTTTATAATAATGGTTTAAAAGATGCCGCTGCAAATAGTTTCAACCTGACGAATAGTAAAACACAAGAAAGTAGCTTTCCAGTGTACAAAGACAGTAACCTTAATTTAAAAAATATGATGGAGACAAAATCAATTCATGGATCGCTCATTTCCTTTAACGTAAATTTGGAACAAACGAAAAAACTAGAGGACGTTCTTCATGATTTATTGGTTCTTATAAACCTCATTATTAAAGGACATGCTTTTATTTCATCAGTGATCGAAGAAAATGTGTCTGTATATAGGATCAAGAGTTCTGGTTTCCAACCTTGTGTAATTTTATCGTATAAGAACCACATTAAAGATGGAGGAGAAAAAGAAGTGGAATTGTTGAATGAAACAAAAATTGTAAATCTAACTGAATTTCCTCGTGAAGAACCTTTACAAAACAGTTTATCTAAAGAGTGTTCCAAAAATAGAAATGTCAAAGGCGTAATCCCTTATGCTTGTACTTATTGTGACATAACTTTTAGGAAAAATTTAGAGAAGCAGATACATGAAAGAGTAGAAGAAAATCTTCGTCGTGATTACTCGAACGAATGTCGTTATGATTTCAACAATCGTGAAAAAAAAATTCACATAGGTGAAAAGCTCCATATTTGCACTTTCTGTGATAAAACGTTTAGGTTCAAATCAGTGAAGGAGGTACATGAAAGAACTCATAGAAATGAAAGACCCTATGCTTGCAGCTACTGTGATAAAAGTTTTAAAGATAGCTGGTATTTGAAGAAGCATGAACGTACTCACTCGGATAAAAGAAATCATGTTTGCAATTACTGTGGTAAACATATTAGCTCAAATAAAGAGCTACATGAAAGAACTCACTTAGGTGAAACGCTCTACGTTTGTAGCTTTTGTAACATTCGTTTTAAAGATTACTATAATAAGCATGAATGATTCCATTTAAATGAAAGACATACTCTTCGCACTTACTGTTATTAAACCATTTTCTGTAAGCATAATAAATGCAAAGATGAAAAAGACCCACTTTGACCAGTAACGCCACAAGCTAAATAGCAATTTCTCATTATACGAATTCATCTTTTGAATGTTAAATAAATGTAAGTTAAACGAAAAAAAAATTAGAAATATAAACCTGTCTGTAACAATTTCATTATATGTATTTAAGTACATGTATACTATCAGACTATATAAAAAGTAAACTATTTTTTAATTTTAAAGGACTGCAGAGTTTTAATTTTTTTGTAAAGAATGAGTTTTAGAAGACCTCAGAAACATTATTTCCATCTGTACATTGATCTTGTTTTGGATATTACGAATTACAATAATTATTATTAATATTATTACAGCTTTTTCACATTGCTTTCGTACTTTTTCACGAACATTTAGTATATTTTCACAAACATTTAGTACGATTTCACAAATATTTAATTCCTATTTATAATAAACGGTCTAAATTTACAGAACAATTACAGACAATGATCATTTATTGACAATCATTCACTCGTGAATCATAGGCTGAGGCCAGAAAATGAAACTGGTGAGAAAACGCAGCTGCAATTAGTGCTCCTATGCCTAGCCGGTTAGTCTTAACTAGAAGAGAAAGCAACCATGTCTCTGGTCCTAACCGAGAAAAAGACGGTGTAAAAAGTTAGAAATTCTCGCTAACTCTTCTCACCGGTGAGGGTTTTAGACCTCAGCCAGAGAATTTTCCGTGTAACACGGGAGAATTCGAGGTCTTGATCGCGTCGAGAACTCGTCGGCCTCGCCAACCGTCTCTCTAGATGAGATGGCTTCCAGTAAATTATGACGTAATCACGAATGAAGATGTGAAGCAACCATCGAGATATAAAACTAACGGATTAGATTTAACTTGTATTAGACCTCGATGGAAGCAACAAACGACTGATAGTTGAAGTAGAAAACTGAAAAGATACGGGAAAGATATGTAAGCAAATATTGAAGCAACTTTTTTTTAGCTATGTTTATGGCTGCATCTATTAACCAATCAGAAGCACTGACACAAAATGCAGCCGTAAAAGTTTCGTGTAAGCGCTTCTGATTGGCTTATGGATCCTGCGATAATGCAATATCTGCTTCAATACTTGTTTACTTATGTAAATGCATAAAAAAATTGATCATTGCCAAGAATTTTGAAAATCGGTTAACAAATAAAAAAGTTACAGCCATGGAGACCTTATTTATCAATCGCCCCTCGTAGATAAATTTCGATTTATAACAATGCATAGAATTCCTGTTATTCAGGCTTTTCTTAGAAAAGAGAATTCTTAGTACTTAAAAATTTCTTGAAAACCTTTAAAAATGAGCAGTAACTGAAGATAAGAGAGTTAGCAGACTATTGAGAAATAGTGGAAAGACGACAGAGGAAGCTCCGTGCTGTATTGAGCAAATGTTAAGCAAGTAAATAGAAGAATCGGCGACCGCTAGACTACACGAAGTGTTGAATGGCCAAGTTTTGCTTCAAGACACCGAGAGAATAAAGGGAATTGAACAACATCAAGTGTACATCTAAAGTAAGATTACGTGAGTAAGAAATTATTTAGGCTAGCTGTGGCATCCTTGGAGAAGTCCATCCATTGTGAGCCTTTAAACATTTTTTTTTCGAATTTTCATTAAGAATTTCAAACTCTATTAATTCTAAGCGCTTTCATATGTTTATTTTTCAGATATTTCAAAATTTAATCCAAAAAAAAAAGTCCGAGCCACGCCGTGATTATCACCTAGCTTATTTGGTAGCACAGCAGATATAAACATTGCATAAAAATACATTTTGACTATATTCTGTGAGAATGTGTATATTTTGGAAACTGAGATGCTGTTAATGCGAAGACTGAACGTTCGTTTCCAAGAATTATTGATAATGACCATAAAATGATGATGCAGTGACAGAACATTATTAAGGCAGCGTCTATTGATGAGGCAAAAAGTCACGCGTATCTCCCTTGAGCTCCCTATCAAACGTCCAGACGACTGGCAAAGATTTATGTAATGGAAAGGAAAGAGAAAGAACGAGTATTAGTCAGAGAAACTCTGCAACTAAAACAGAAAAAGCTCTACTTGCATTTGAACAACGGGAGTTTCGAATAGAGCAAGAGGGTATAAGAGCTTCTACATCAAGGGCAAGAAAAACTTGAGTCTAAAGTATTTGGTGATGATCCGCAGTGGTGAGGCAAGTCAAGAAGAGTTTAGATTAAGTCCCGGTATATCACCTAGACTTCCTGTTTTTCGTATTTTTCGTAGAATTGATAGTCCCTTTGCTCTGTGTTGTATTGATTAAGTTATTATTTAATCAACTGGGAGTTATAATTTAATTTTTTGATATCGATGTTTGTCTATTTTCTTGTAGAGACGTTAAAGCAAATAAATAAACACTTAAGAACCTCACATTGAATAAAAAACAAAACTAAAATGATACAAGGAATAAGAATAAGAAGAAAGTAACAAATCAATGTGAAAACAAACTGCATAATGAAATTCGACGTTGTGTTGCACAATCTGAGCTACTGCTCAAGTCAACCGCCAAGTCAATAAAATACCTTTCACACATGTTACAAGTATGACGATTCATCTTCTTGTTTGGCATATACAAAACAAGAGGAGTACATTTAAGAATAAATAGAAAAGATTCTAATTAAAAGAATGTACTTTATCAAACCAAGCTTTTATAATGTTTTATTTAGTGGCAACAATACAGCTTAATTTTGCAACAATAAATAATAGACAAATTTACTCTCGCCATAACGAAATGTCCAATTGTTACAACAATCAATTCGTAGTAATGAGTTAGTACCATTAGAACACGAACCAATGAACCGATTTGAAAATTTTTTTCTTTATCATAAATTGTCATCGATTCTGCATAAGTGTGTCAAATTGCAGCTCCCTAGCTTGTCGGAAAGTTGGTTTAATATTGATTACAAGATTTGACCTAAACAACTAACACAGCAAAGTTAATAAAAGCTTATAAAAAAGACAAACGTCGATATATCCTACACATGATCGAAACTAGATGCAATGTTTATAAGACATTTTTTCTTCCATTTGAACCAAACAATGTTCCAACCAATTAGGCTGGATAAGCTTGGGTCACCCCATATAGTTATGTTCATTTCAAATGTCAGTAGTGTTCAAAAATGTAAATCTATTTTCGTCAGTTTGAGCGTTCTTCCTTTCAATTTCTTTGCAGATCTGGTGAATGGATGCATGTTTTCTTGTTCAAAAAAAAAACACAAGATGCTGACACGTTTTCTGTATGTCAAATTTGGATCAGGGATCTCATCCGCCACTAAAAATTCAACAGCTGTTGCAATGGCATGGCAACCGCAGTCTAAACTATTTACCTGCTGTTGAGTTGGTAAAACATATACTGTCAAGATATTATTTTTGGCCATCGGACCATACTTTGCTTCAATTGTGTTTTTATTGAAGCAGTCGGCTCACCATGAAAAGGGCTGTCTGTTACTTCAACTCTGTTTCTTGTGGTTGACGAAGTAATCCAGTGTTGGCGGTCAACATCAAAATGATCTGAACGCATTTGTTGATGTAACTTTGAACCCACCTGCTTGAACAAGTAGACTGGAATCCAATCCATCTACTGGGATCGGCCTCGGTGGCTCAGCGGTTGCGTGATCGCCTCTGATGCCCGAGTACGCGGGTTCGATACCGGCCGAGGACGACGAGGATTTTTCAGGGGGAAATCCTGAGATCACGCACTTCCTTCGGAAGGGAAGTAAAGCCGTTGGTCCCGTGTAGTCGTTTGCCGGCTGCACGTTAAAGAACTCTTGCGAGGCAAAATTTGCGGCCCCTATAACGCCGTCCTGAAATGACCATAGCAGTTGAAAAGGACGTTAATACCAAACCAAACCAACCATCTACTGGGTAATGGCTTTAAGTAACGTCTGCGCAGTATTAATGATTTTCTTTTTTGTCAATGCTTATCTTGTCTGCCTTTGTCAAGTTTAAGGTGTTTTCCCTATTTAGATTCAATGTAAGCTGAACATTAAACTGTATTAGTGTAGGTTAAATTGATCAGAGTGGGTAGATGTATATATACAATTTAATAATAAGCTTATACAAGATCTTTATAATTAAAGCTCCATTTGGTCATGCCTATAAAAAAAAAACTACTGGACCAAACTCTATAATACTTGGTAATATTATACAAGAGGGCATGGGAAGTTCATACCCACCAAAAAAAAATTAGTTTAAAAGATCACCACCAGCATGGAATGGCGCTCTATGCAATATTCGTATACGAAATTAGACACATTCAACCTGCTTTCAGTAAATGGTGGAGGCCACATTCAACATATAACTAATTTTAGTAACGATTAAAGACTTGTTAACCTGTGTCTTCGTGTCTTATTATGGAGACAGTTCAAAGAGACAGGGACGATATGCAGACGACCAGAGCAAGGTCGCCCTAGGGCTACCTCAAGGCAAGAAGACAGATATCTTGCTCTAACAGCCAGGTGCCATAGGGAGATGACTGCCACTCGGCTCGCAAACGAGCTCTCGTCTGCTACTGGAACCTCTGTTTCGAGGCATACTGTTTACCGGAGGCTTCATGAGAGAAGGCTGTATGCCAGGAGACCAGCTGTCTGCATCCCACTCACTCCAGGACACAGGAGAGCCAGGCTGACTTGGTGCAGATAACACCAGCCCTGGACCCAAGCACAATGGGCCTGTGTTTTATTCAGTGATGAGTCGAGATTCAGTCTAAGCACGGATTCCCGGCGAGTTTTTATCTGGAGAGAACCAAGAGCACGCTACAATCCCTCTTACATCACGGAAGTTGACCACTATGGTGGTGGTGGTGTCATGGTCTGGGGGGCATCATATTGGACGGACGCACAGACCTCCACGTTTTTGAGAGAGGCTCTCTGACTGCTCAGAGGTACAGGGACGACATCTTAGCACACTATGTAGGCTCTTCAGGGGTGCCTTTGGTCCCTATTTGATTTTTATGGACGACAATGCTCGTCCACATAAGGCAAGGCTGGTCAATGAATACCTCGAAGAGGAGGATATTCAAAGGATGGAATGGCCAGCAAGATCTCCAGACCTGAACCCGATAAAGCATGTTTGGGAATTGCAGCTCGCCAGGTTTCTCCCAGAATCCTCCAGGAGCTACGAACTGCCCTGGTGGAGGAGTGGGGTTCTTTGCCCCAACACCTCATAAACAGCTTAAGGAATCGCTGTAAGAGCTGTATTGCTGTTAGAGGTAACCATACAACCTATAGTCTCCTAAAAAGACCCTTAATGCAGTCTTGTTTTTGACATTCAATAGTTTCATAAGCATGGTTTGAAAGTTATGTTCAATAATTATTCGTGATAGCTTATTCTTTTACCCTATCAAATTGTGATAGATTATTTTATTACCCTACCAAATTTCAATGAAATCGGTCCAGTAGTTGTAGAGAAATCCACGAAAAAGGGTTTGTCCTGTTAATTTTGAGCACCAGTGTGTATATATATAATAATGACTGGGGAGTTATTATTAGATGGGAGTTAATATAAAACACTACACCGGTACCCTTATGGCCTCGAAGCTGACATGTTAGGTCTCCTGCTGGTAAAAAATTATATTCTTATTATTGAATGAAACTAATTCTTTTGTAAGAGTTCTTGAAGATTCACTTAATGCAAATTAAAAAATGTTAAATAATAAAAATAATGTCACTAATTCGGGAGAAAGTGAAATGACCAACTAACGAATATTAAAAATTATTGGGATTACAGGTCACATGACTTAATTTCAAAATTAAAAAAATGGAGGACTTGTAAGCAAACCACTCGTTGGTCAAACAGTTTGCACATCTTATTGTAGTCTCATTTCGTTTTTAGGGCTTTATGAATCTGTTGAAGTTAAATAAATTATATCAATTATAACGAGTGGTAAATATGTCATCCCGTTTGGATATTTATGTAAGCATAATCATTCGTTTTTTCGCCAGTAATCAGCAGGTTATGAACATTGTTATGAGAAAAACCAAAGGCTACAACAATGGTATTCAAAATTTACATCGCGAAACTCATTTTCATGCAAAATTCAGGCAACAATGCTTTTTTTTTGCGGACAAAAAAAAAATATTTTTTAGTAACAGTAATTAGTTACCAAATTTTCCTCAACGTTTAATAATCTTCTATATATACAGGGTGTTTCATAAATGCTGTCCCGTCTTTAGGTCCAAATAACGGCTCAAGGGGAACAGGTGGGGGGGGGGGGGATGAATATTAATTATTTGGTTTTGATGTTCACTAATTCCGAATAAAAACATTTCGCGTCCCTGGAGGTGAAGGGGTAAATTTTGAAAATTTTAATTTTGTAGGGGTAGGGGTTAGACCTCATGTGTTATTTAGAAAGTTGCAGAGCATCATGTAAAATGTAGATTTAGCAAAAAATCCGGTCTAAAAATCTCATGCCCTGCCCCCTTTATCGAGTGGTTAAAGTGAAAGGTATGGCTAGCCAATGTGGACAAAAACCATACTTATTAGAAATCAGTAGTGCCTACAGAAACTTAATGAGAATGAATGAGTCGTTACCCTGAAAAGCTAATAATACTGTTTTCTAATACATTTTCAAATGTATTGTTTTCTAATAAGTAATAAAGTTCTAATAAGTTTCTAATGATTTTTCCGGTTTTTGTCTACATTAGCTAGCCATACCTTTCACTTTACCCACTCGTTAAAGGGCAGGGGATGAGAATTTTTCACCGGGTTTTTTGCCAAACCCACATTTTACATGATGCTCTACAACTATTTAAATAACACATGGGATCTAACCTCTACCTCTACAAAATTAAAATTTTCAAAATTTACTCCTTCACCCCCAGGGACGCGAAATGTTTTTATTCTGATTTAGGGGACATTAAAACCAAATAATCAATATTCATTTTCCCCCAATCTGTTCCCCTTGAGTCGTTATTTGGACCTATAGACGGGACACCAATTACGAAACACCCTGTATAAAGAAGGATACTTGACCTTCAAAGCATCAGGAAGGTCACTGTCTACCTCAGATTTCGGAAAAATAATAATTACCGATAAAATAATCGATATTCATGATTATGGCAGGGCATATTAATGAGAAATATCTCATGACCAACACGCAATGCACCAACACTAGGCAGGTATCAACAATATATATCTCATGACCACCAATGAAAGGCAAAATTTGTAACAATGCATAGAATTCCTGTTATTCAGGCTTTTCTTAGAAAAGAGAGTTCTTAGTACTTAACATTTTTTTGAAAAACTTTCAAAATGATTATTAACTGGAGATAATGGAAAGTTTCCAGACTATTGAGAAAGAGTGTAAGACGACAGAGGAAGCACTCCTTCAGCTCCGTGCAGGTCAATAGAGGAATCGGTGATCGCTAGACTACAAAAAGAGATGAATGGCCAAGTTTTGATTCAAGACATCGAGAGAAGAAAGGGAATTGCAACAACATCAAGTGTACATCTAAAGTAGGATTACGTGAGTAAGAAATTATGTAGACTAGCAGTGGCGTTCTTGGAGAGGTCCATCCATTCTGAGCCTTTAAAAATATTTTTTTCAAATTTTTATTAAGAATTTTTATTGTATTAATTATAAGCGTTTTCATGTGTGTTATTTTTAAGATATTTCAAAATTTATTCCAGAAAAAAAAGTCCGAGCCACGCCGGGGTTATCACTTAGCTTTTTTGGTAGCATAGCAGATCCAAACATTTCCTAAAAATATATTTTGACTATATTCTGTAGGAAAGTATATATATTTTGGAAACTGAAATGCTGATAATGCGATGACTGAACGTTCGTTTCCAAGAATTATTGATAACGAGCATAAAATGATGATGCAGTGACAGAGCATTAATAAGGCAGCTTCTATTGATCAGGCAAAGGAGTCACGCGTGTCGCCTTTGAGCTCCGGTATATCACCAGGACTTCCTGTTTTTCGTATTTTTCGTAGAATGGATAGTCCCTTTGCTCTCTGTGTATTGATTGAGTTATTATTTAATCAATTGGGACTTATAATTTAATTTTTTGAGATCTATCTCTTTACCCACAAGTGTAATTAACCCGGGCAACACTTGGTACCTCTGCTAGTAATAAATAAATTTAGAATAAAAAAAAAAAATATCACGGCTAAATGAAAATTAAGATGAATAAACGAAAAGCACCAAGTATGTGTTAATAATATTTAATAGTTGATTATTTAGAATAAGTTCTTGTTATCTTTCTTCTGCTTATGAAAATACAATATAGTCTAATAATGCAATTTTTTTTCCAGTTATAACTGCTCTTACTATACAGATAATCTCTTCTATTGTTTATTATCGATATAAATGATGGCGAAAGCTTGTTTCTTAATGAAATGATGAGAAATTTGCTTCATTATATTTGATTATTATTCTGAGTGATACCGACATTCATGTACTTTCCTTATTTCGATGAATAAGAAATAATAACTTATTCATATCCCTATATGAGCTTTTAGTTATTGGCAGAATGTATTTTTCTAATTCTTTTTGATTTTTTTACTAATTCTTTTTATTTATGATAGAAAATTGTTAAAAAAATTCTGTCAAATATACGTGTATCTCTATAGAGATGTTATCCAGATCTTCTTTTTCTAATCTTATAATCAATGCTCTCAAGAGTTTAATGGGCTTTTAAGAAAAATAAAAGTCGAGTCTTTTAGGAATTGAATTTTACAATCAGTTTTTTAATATTAAACCTGAACTTCATTTTCGCGAATTTCACTTTATCATCAATAGATGTCACTGTAGTTTACCTCTTTACCCAAAATGCATTGCTTTTTTTGTTTGCTTCCTGTGGGACATCGCCTTTCTCGTGTAATGAAATCGCATTTGTTACTCGATTTCGATTAACATATTTAAGCTACACTCCAGATAAACGCCGTATGTTCGTTCATTTATTCATTATTATTAATCTTCTGAAGCAGGATAGTAGATGCATACGTGAAATCTTGATCGAAAGAGTACTTAACTCGAGTTTCTTTCTCATATGACAGGATTTTCCATCTCATACAGATAGTGAGGAACCACTAATGCCAACTTGTAAGTAAACTGTAATTTGTTTTATTTATTTAATCTATTACGATTGTTTGTTAGACTTTTTTAATATAATTAATAGAGATTGATCCTATTTTGATAGAGAGTGCTACCATTTGTAGTTTTGTGTTATGAACAAACCTGTTTTCTACATAAAATTTGCTGAAATCTATGATTTTCCCAGAAAAATCTTCCAATTTTAAGAATGGAATATTATTAAGCATTTTGGATCGGTCTTAGAATGACTTATCTGTGCTATTTGATATATACAGTGGTGGCCAAAAATTTAGCAACAACCAAATGACACTAAAAAATATTGCCAATATTTGAAAAATCAAGGCTCTAAAGTTAATTCCACCCTTGCTGTAAAATAAATGAGACTGTCTGAAACAAAGTATTTAAAAGAATTTTTTTGGAGGATACACTATGGAAAGGGGACCATGTTTCAGAATATTTAAGAATTGGCTGGACTTAAACGTGGGTTCCGCATTGTAAGTGTATTGTATTTTAATATACACATCGTATGAGTAACAATTTTAATTTCATTTGTACATGCAATCAGGAGAAAACGCAAAACATATCGCTAGAACAAATTAGACGGTTACACAATGAAGGACAAATATTTGATGCCATTGCCAAAATTGTTAACTGCAGCAAATCATGTTGTATACGTACAATTCAGCGGAACAACAGCACTGGTTATGTCAGAGATCGTTCAAGACCAGGAAGACTTAAAAAACTAATCCCGCACATCGACCGTTTCATTCATCGTCTCTCCAAAAAAGACAGATCCTTATCTTCAACAGTGATTTAATTTGAATTGTCTGCTCATCATCACGTTAGCATTTGTTCTCTTACTATTCGTCGACGATTAAATCAGTTTAGTTTGTTTGGGGAGTGGCACTAAAGAAATCTCTTATGTCATTAGGTCATTAGAGAACGAAAGCGAGGTTACCTTTTGCTTGTGCCCATCTCAACTGGACAACACAGTAGTGGAAAAAACGTGCTGTGGTGGGATGAGACACAGGTACAGCTCTTTGGATGTGATGGCAGAAAGTACCTCAGACGTAATAAACATGAAGCATACACTAAACGACCAATTTATTAGAGACTCCTCTTACGGAAAATGGATCGGCCTCCCAGTGACACCCAAACAATGGAACAGGCCGAAGCGTTGTATAAAAGGGATGCATTGGATCACAAGTTGCAGTCAGCAGCAGAACTAGACTGAATATGGGTAAATCCAAGCATTTGACCGACTTTGAACGAGGCATGATCGTTGGAGCTCGACGCGCGCAGTTTAGCATTTTGCAAATCGCGAACTTCCTCGGCTTTTCCCGTGCAACAGTGGCAAGGGTATTCTGTGAATGGCAGTTATGCCAAAACACACCTCCAACAAACACAACTCCGGACGAAATAAGGCCGTGGATGAACGAGGCCAACGGCGACTGGCACGAATCTTCCACAGCAACAGGACGGGAACAGCCCAATAAAATCTTCCGCAGCGCAGTTCAATAAGGGAGCATTCCATCCCATTTCGGAGCACACGATGCAGCGCACCTTGCACCGAGCTGGGTTAACACAGGCGGCCAGTAAGGGTACCGTCGCTGTCACCGCGAAAAAGAAAGCGCGCCTGCTATGGGGACACAGGCGTCGACACTGGATGAGTGGAAGAAGGTCGCCTGGTCCGACGAATCGCGGGTCCTACTTCATCATGTGGACGCCAGACTGCGCATCTGACGCAGACAGCACGAGGCCATGGACCCATCCTGTCAGCAGACAATCGTACACGCGGGATAGGAGGAATGCTGGTCTGGAGTGTCTTCTCTTGGGACACACTTGGTCTTCTGATATCCGTAGTCACATCCCCAGAATATTGTTGCCGATCAGGTGCACCCGTTCATGATGACTGTGTTCCCTGGTGATGATGAGCAGTTTCAGCAGGATAATGCTCCCTGTCACCGTGCTCGAATGGTCTTGGACTGGTTCGAGGAACATGACGCGGACTTCCACCTGCTTCAATAGCCAACTCGGTCGCCCGATCTCAACCCGATCGAGCATTTATGGAATGAACTGGAGAGAATCATCCGATGTCTTCCCACTCTACTGTCCAACCTGCACCAATTACGGCACACTGATGTCAACCTGGACTGCTATTCCTCTGCAACGGTTTCAACGCCTTGTTGAGGCAGTTCACGCCACTAAAGGAGGCGCAACACGCTATTAGCTGGGTGTCTCTAATAAATTAGTTGTTCAGTGTAAAAGCCACAGTGTTTACAGCCAACCGTGGAATATGGGAAGAGGAAATGTGATGATGTGGGGTTTTTACTTGGCATAGCATAGGCCCAGTCCATCATATAAATCGGATCATTGATCGTTTTGTTTACAAATCCATCTTGAGAACATTATGCTTACTTATGCCGATGATAACCTGCCCCTTACATGGTCATTTCAGCACAATAACCAGAAACATACCAGCAGGCTTGTCAAGGAATAGTTACAGACAAATCATATCAAAATTATGCAATGGCCTGCTCAGTCAGCAGATATGAACCCCATCGAAATGCTATGGATTGATGTCAAAAGGGCTGTTAAAGATAAAAACCCAATAGTGTTCTTACACTACTCGACACCATCAAAGAAGCATAGAACAAAATTCCATAAACTTCTAGTGGAATCCATGCACAGACAGTGTGTAGCCGTTATTAAAAACTTTGGTTACCCAACCAAATACTGATTCTCTGATGTATTATTTATTTATTCTGTATATCGTGCTAATTTTTTGTCCATAGGAAAGTTAACTTTAAAACAATGAGAGGGATTAAAAAATTCTCTCATTGTTTCAAGTTTGAATTCAACATGCATGCTTATTTGTTGTATCATTTCACACTTAATTCTTTTATTTGTATAACTTTTTTTGTAATTGGTTAAAAATTTTTGGTAACAAACCACTGAAGCTAATATAGGTGCTGTAGGTAACAATGTAAATTTTTGGCCACCACTATACATATGCAAAAAAATAAAATTTAGTAAGCAATATAACCTATAGTCAAGATCTATATTATTATTATTTATTTACAATAGCATTTCCTCTACAATACCATTATCAATTTCTCAAATTTTCAATTCTTTCATACAGTAAAACCCCGTTACAACGTACCTCACTTTAACGTACATTTCAGAATAACGTACAAATTTCAAATCCCCGT
Organism: Rhysida immarginata; assembly: GCA_023313115.1. Taxonomy (NCBI): domain Eukaryota; kingdom Metazoa; phylum Arthropoda; class Chilopoda; order Scolopendromorpha; family Scolopendridae; genus Rhysida; species Rhysida immarginata. The sequence continues at coordinate 3,086,615 of JAHWFO010005168.1, read as the reverse complement.
CACGGGATAGGTACGGGAAAGTAACCGGGAAAAGTCAGGGAATTTTTCATTTCAACATTTCACTACATATTGTATATCCTATAGTGTATTTGTATTGAATAAAATAAAATGCATTCATGTATTCTTATCTTTTTCTATGAATATATGCATTTTTCTCAAGCCCCCCTCCCCCCCCCCCCAGTTTCAGTATAACGTACACCTCAGAATAACGTACAAATTTCCAGGTCCCTTGAAGTACGTTGTAACGAGGTTTTACTGTATAATATTTTTCAAAGGCCAAATTTTTCAAAAATTTAATCAAGGTTATCAATGCTTATCTACCCTGATACTGTCCTATTTTGGAGTCATACAGTGGACACACGCAGATCTTGAGGAACTTGAAAAGAAATAACGTAAACTGCTTACAGAGCACAAAAAGCACCATCCACACACGGATATAGAAACACTCACCCTGGCTCGTTCAGAGGGAGGCAGAGGTCTTATTGATATAATAGATTTACGCCACAAACAGACTCAATCACTCAGAGAATCCTTTTACTCTAAACACACATCACTATTACACAAAACAGTCTGCATGACTGATATAAAATACACATCTTTGAATCTGAATAGTGTGCAGAACATCCATAACATTCCTACAATATGCACTAACCTTCAATTATGATTCGGAAAGCAACTCCGCAGTAGACATCCTTCTGATGACAACCAGCTGCACGTCGACAAAAAAAAAGCGTCGAACTTTTGGTTGGGTGAAGAGAGTCTCTTCTGGGAAACTGAAGGAACCATGATTGCCATTCAAGACCAGGTTACTGACACTAAAAGCTACAGAAAACATACAGTATTTATTATACATTTGGCTTCCAACCAAAAAGATTTGACTATACATGTATTTATAATTACTACATTGATTTTACTCACCTACCTAATCCCAATCTTAATAATTCTATCTTCAAATTTATCAAAAAAAAAAGAAGAATTAAAGATCGAGAAAAATCAACTGATGGGTCTTGCAGGAAATGCCATATCGTAGAGGAAACCATCCAACCTGTCATATTCAGTTGCAAAATACTCACCAGACAGATTATTTACAGACATAACCAGGTAGCCAACGTCTTACATCTACATCCAGATATTCTACACAAGTTTAAGGACATCCACACTCCATACAATAAATATACCACAGACACTTATCTTAGAGAAAACCACACATAAACCACAGAATAAGAATAGCGAAAGTGACCCTCCTAGGGTTTTCCATTGTAAGCGATGGTAGGCTAAGGTCAAAACTCTCACCGGTGAGACGAGTTAGCGTTTGATCGGTCAGAAATCCCGGTGAGAAAACTGTGATGTCATTTTAACGCGGTCAGAAACGCCAATTAGTGCTACTATGCCTAACCTGTTAGTCTAACCGTCCTCACCGAGTAAAGGACGGTTAGCCCAGTGAGAAATTACGTCATCATTCTCTCACTGGTGAGGGTTTTTGACCACAGCCGTAGTGAGCAGAAGATGCTCATTTGCTGGTGTCGCCCTACAACGGCTGTGATGTTACAATACGAGCAGACGCTCATTTTTCCAATATGTTTCTGAGTTTGTTTCGTTTACCTGTCTTCTTTTTTATTTTGTGTCAATTTTTAATTTTATTCAATTAAGTAAAACACACGTACGTTCTAAAATGAATAAAAACAAATCATTTAGTGTTGCAGAAGAGCTTTTTTTAATGGAAAATGTAAAAGAAAATGAATTTACAAAATCATGCAGGTGCACAAAATTTACCTTACAGTCACTGTAGGATAAGATGGATTATGTTGTATTCAATAATAAAAATTCACCTCAACTTGAATTTAAAAATTAAAAAAAAACAAAAAAAGATTTTTTTGAAAATTAAACAAAATTATATTAGCCAGAATTAACATGGAAGATTCCTAAAGTTATTTTAAATACAATTCTACCCCAGTTCCAACAATTTACAATTTAAATTCATTTATAATGTAAGAAGCAAAATTATTTTAAGCCAAAAACTACTTTTAATTTTTAATCACAAACTAATATTTATTAATGAATTGTAAATGGAATGGAATTGAACCTATATTAATTTTAGGTGTTCTATTTAATTGAGGGTAACAGAATTTTGTTTAATTTTCAATAAATGTTTTTTTTTAGTTGGGGTGAATTTTAATTATTGAATTTAACATAGTTTTTCCTCAACGCCAGTATTTTTATATGTATGAGGCCTTATGCTCTACAGGACTACAGAAAAGTTAAAATTTGAAATTTTTCTGTTCCCTGAAAACTAAATGTAAAAACTTCTATATACTCTAAATATTCAAATATGAAACTGTACATATAGATTTCAGATATAGGTCACTTTCAAGTGTTTCCTACTCCTTTTTTTTTCCAGAGGTAAGAAAGATTCAGATTTTATTTTCAGTGAATGGTATACTCTCGTCCTGAAAAACAAGTCAACGATATAATCTTTAACTCTTGTATCTGTGCAGCTGCTGCTAGGGAAAGAGATTTTCTGTTCATTGAAAAGCCTAATCAGAACTGTTCAGCTTTCACGCCCGTGTTGCACGTCGAACATGCTCATATATAAATCTTCACAAAATTGAATAAAGATGAGGAATTCGTTTGATGGCGCTTGTAATTTAGCATTTATCTTCGTTGTCTGTGGCTGCACAAAAATGCCCTTTTGATTTGGGACCCATTTTTTACATGAAGAAAAAATTCATTCATCAAAGAAAACAAAACCCGAGGCTAATCTTAGTGCGAGATTTTGATATAAAACATTCTCAAACATAAGTATATTAATATCTATCTCTATGATCATTCCACAAATTAGAAAAAAATATTACAAACGAATTGCGACTGAACGAAGGCAGCTCTTTAATTCTTAATAAATACTTCTTAAAAGATAAATAATATCAAAAGATCTTTTGGTCTTTGCATTGTAACTTCGAACGAATTATAATGCAAAGCTTTGCAATAAATACGGTAATAGAAAGTAAAAGCTGACTAATTTCGCTTTTATTGCTAGCTTTATCAAAGTGGCAAGACTGGGAAAAATAACACTTATGTTCAAAAATTTGTATACAAATTGTTACTTTTCATCTTTTTGATACTTTGATAAAACTGGGAATAAAAGCGAATCTAGTCAACTTTTATTCACTATCATGTAATGCAAAGCCTCTAAATTAGTATATTTATTATTGATGTGATAGCTTAAAAATTTTCCCTCGGTCAGTAAAATCACAATAAGAAATTTTAATTTACGGTCAATGAACACAGCAATATACATACGTCAAAAAAGTTTTAATGTTTTTAAGTTCGTTTTTTTTTTAAATAAAAATACATAACCTTGCTTAAAAATAATACTTTTTTAAAAAACCGCTGCTTAATAGTATATTTTTTATTATTATTCACTTTGAATTCTCGAAATATTTTTAATGCTGCATATTTTCCATTGGCATTGTGAAAGATCGTCTGCTTAGCTACATCACAGCCACCAGGGCTAAATCACTACCTAGAGTCATTTTATAGGAAGAATACCACATTTGAGTGAACTCTGCCGCAAGGCATCTGATTGGCTTTTCGGTATCACGTGGCATAATCGCAGCCATTTTGAGTTTTCCCAGGTGAATGTTTGCTAATCGTTTCTATGTACTACAGTGAGCTATGAAATTTACTTGGGAACACTTGAGACATTAATCAACAAATAGTAAGCTTCAATCGATAAACAGAAACTATTTTATCGATAGCAGTTGCATGTATTAATAATAAACAAAGTTTTCCTAAGGTTTAGAGATGAATAATATCGTCAATTAGCTATCGCTTTATCCGGGCCATTATGCCAAATTGCTGCGCGGTAAACTGCACTAAATCCAGTAGAAAAGGGAAATTAATGTTTTACATTCCAACTGGGAAGAACAAACATCCATGCCCACGGCTGGATTCGAGAACTGGAAAGCCTACGCCCCAGCCCTTTCGGCCACCGGGCCGGCACTGCCCACTCTACATGAAATATATCATTGAGATTTATTTTAAGCAGTGCAAAAACGATGTGAAAATGAAAAAGAAAAAAAATAGAAAAAAATAAATATTAACTTGTCTTTAATTTAAGCAGTAGAGTTATCTTTTATTTTTACCACGTTAAATATATTAAAAAACCTATTTATCATGTATTAAGTGAATTTACAAATCGTAAAATATTACCTCATAACATTTTAATCGAAATGCGGCGTGAATACTTTGAAAAAATGTTCACAAAACAACGTAATCTCCATACTGCCATTTGTATGCAGAGAAGAATTAAACTCAAAATGGCGTCGCTCAAGACGATTGCGATATTCTTCTTATAAAGTGACTCTATCACTACCGTGGAATCCCATGAGGTATCACTTTTGTATTCTTATTCTGTGCATAAACTATATTTTGAAAGAGCTATAATCAGTGACAAAACTATCCCTCAAAACAGACCAGACATTACACTAATAGATAAGCAACACAAAGCATGTTTGAAGAGTTTTTGCAGTTTAATTTTTATCTTCTCTTTGAATATAACAGCATGCATATTTTTAACCATATCAATTTTTAAAATTTTATTAACTGTCTCCGAATACATTGGACAAAAGGGTAGCATATTCCCGAAATCTTTATAGTCTTTTAATGTTAAACTTAAACGTAATTTACACTTCAACTCTTCATAAATTACTATACTTCAAGTCGGAAAACTGTCGTGAATATACCGATAAAATATGTAAATATTAAAACTATTACATCAAAATGGAAATAAAAGCTGTAGTAAATATATCATTATTTTGATCTTTTGGAAAACAGTGCCATTAGTTGCTTTATTTTTATAATTTTTGCAGGAAGGCACAGCGAGTCATGCTTTCAGACCCAGAATGAGGGTTGACAATATTGTTACAAGAGGGCGGGCGAGTTACGTGGACATCATCCATTGGTAAATGCTAATGATCAATGACGTATATTAAAGATAGACTCCGAATCCTATTAACAGCGGCAAAAAGTGAAGCAAATTGAACCATGACAGTTTTGGGCAGGAGTTTAGCCGTGGAGTAATTAGCTATCTGGCTGCTTTTTTTTTTTGAAGATTTTGGGCCCGAGGAATAATTAATTCAAAACCATCCCTCAAAGTTGTTCTGCGTACAACTGTACAAACAGACACGAAAAAAGGATCAGGAATCATTTTCCACAAGCATGAATCAAAAATACGTAACTAAAATGAAAATGCATAACTGAAAGACGATCGAACGAAATTGAAATTGAAACCATGATCGAAAAATTGTTTATAAAATTTAATAAAATACTTCAAGTACAAAGTAAACGAAAAGATAAATTTATCACTCCGTGATCGGCGTGTGAAAGAATTATTAATCAGCTACTCTCATGTTTAGCCATGTGTTTTGCATCATCTTCACTCATTTTCGGCCATGACAGTTCTGGGCATGGAGCCTCCCAATTTGCTTCAAGTAACAACAATTGCTTCGGAGTCTATCTTTAATATACGCCATTGCTAATGATGCTTAATGTCATTTAATATGTTGTCTTTACATATGACCAAAAACTCTTAGGGCCGGTTCTACCAATCTCGGATAAATCCTCACATAGCTATTCATGGTCATCGAGCTTCGGCCATTTTCCATTGTTTCGAGAAGCTAAGGAAAACAGATCGCGCCAGGTGCCGCATAGATCGCACGAAGGCCGACCGTGATCTGCGCTAGAGTTTTTCATTGAAACTGAAAATGAAAGTAAAGTTTTTATCTGCCAATAGGGTGGCTCTGCAGGCGCGGTTGGGCCGATTGTACATGCAGCGCCACTTTTCACTAGAGTTAGAAACTTTAGCTTCTACCGCCCTACCGAGAGCTAGAAACTTTAGCTTCATTTTAACAATGGAGCTCGATGACCATGAATATCTATAGACCGTGTTTTAAACTTAAACCTGGTGTACCGCTTCACTTGCGTTCTACCAACATTTTTTTATTCCTCGGAAAACTTTATCGAAGGTATAGAGCACAAGCAGTGTAAGTTGCACTGTGATTGGTCAGTTTGATATTTAGTGCTTCCATCTGTCGTGAAAAAACAGAAGTATTCATTCCAGTCAGTGCATAGCCTACAATGATAAGAGAAAGCCTGCCCATTTGCCTTCCTCCATTGTTTAAACGGTGTCTCAAAATTCAGTTGCAAACAGCAGGATTTACCACCTAGCGACAAAATTTAACATTGTTAGAGTCGCTAATGTTATTAAGTTATGAATAATATTAAAACTAAATAGAAGTTACTTGATTATTTATATTGATAACCGATTTTCTTTGCTATTTTAATCGAAGTGTGAGTGGCCAACACCTCCTAAAGAGAAAGTCTGTGCACGGAAACCGTCATACGTTGTTACATCATCATAGTAGAGCAAATTCAGGGCTTATTATTGGTAGAACTACGAATAACAATGCCCTACTTAGATGATGCAACAATGTATGACGTTTACGTGCACAGGCTTTCTCTTTAGGCGGTGTTGGAGTGGCCAGCTTTCCCCATCTTTATAAGCTATGAAACGACTGAAACAATGTTAAATTCTGTTGCTAGGCGGTGCTAAATTCTGCTATTTGCGACTGATTTTTGGTAACAGTAGAGGGGGGCAAATGGACAGGCTTTCTTTTATCAATGGGTGCGTTCGTAGAATAGCCACTGCTGAGGTTCTGGAGAATCAGAGAATTCTCTATGAATTCAAAGTAAATGAATTTTCCAGTGCTTTCATTTAAAAAGTCACCCGCACTTGTTTTGCGGCAGCAAGATGGTTGATGGAAAAAACTTTTTTCACTGATTTTTGTTCCAGTGCCGAAGCCAAGAATTCTTTGGTGGTGGTTTCTCGAACGACAAAATGGAAATAGTAGAAAAAGTGGCTGTTCTCCGACACACCCATTGTAGGCTATGGTCAGTGTTATCCGTTGCAATAGTTTACTTCTATAGAGCCTGGCACAGATAGAGCGAAGCTGCATTTCACTTTCCCAATAGCAAGCAACATGACGGCAAAACAACAAAGGAAGCAACGAGAAAAAAACTTCACTCCTGATGAAATAGAAGCGTTGGTCGATTTGGTTTACCAGTTTAGAGAGGCGGTGGAAAACAAAAAGACGGACGCAGTCACGTGCAAAGAGAAGGATGCAGCATGGCAAAAAATAGCGGACATGTTCAATGCAACATCGAGTTTTGCTTTCAGGTAAATAGTGAAACAAGTTAAAAAATATTTTTTATGACTACTTTGTCTATATTTAATTCTTTCTCGTGTCGTCCGACAAAGTTCTAGCAACAACGTTGGTCAACACAGTCATTTTTGTGCGTGTTTTTATATAATTATTTAAAGCTAGATGTTTTACCTCGCTTCGCTCGTGTAGTGAGGGAAAGCCAATGATGACTGACAGAATAACGTTTTTAAGTTAATGAAAATTGAAATGTAAATTTTCACAGATCAGCTGCATCTCTAAAGTCCAAATTTGATTCGGCGAAAAAATTAGTTCGCAAAAAAGTTGCAGACGATATAAGGGAAACTCTACTAAGAGGTGGAGGATCATGCAAGTTATCGACTCTAGATCCAGTTGAACGCAAAATTCAAAATATCATTCAATTGAGTATTGACGGTTTAGAAAGTCGATGCGATTCAGAGCAAGGTAAAGTATTGATTTTATCATTTTTATTACGATCATCTATTGTTTTCAGATGAATTATTAACGAAATGCACTTCATAGGTTCAGGACTGATCCAAGTCAGTAAAATCTTGCATATTATAAAAAGTGAAACTGACAATTCAAGTAAGTTTCAGTATAATAACAAATTATTAACATTATGTTTGTTGGATCTGATTTGTGTATTTCATTATTAAATTTGAAAAAGTTCCAGATGATGCAGAAATAATTGTTAATCAAGACGAAAATATCACTGAACTATGCAAGGATGAGCAGTCAGACGTAAGAAAAAAATTATAATGGAACACTCCTTACATATAGATGTCATTTCTTATCAAGGAAATGCTATAAACTAATGTATTCTATAAAATTGTAGAACAGAAACGGGAATCATGAATGGGAATCATGGAATCCTGCTACTTTACAAACAGCTGAGAGCACACCTATACGAGGGCAAGGTACAGAGTTTGTACGAGGGTTAGTCAAATGAAAACCGGAAATATTTTTTTACAGCTCTTTTATTACAGACAGAGTTGGAACGAGTACACTATTTTTCAAAGTAGTCCCCTGCTTTTCGATGCATTTCCGCCACCGAGTTGGGAGGGCATGGATACCTCGGGGAAAAAAAAAATCTTTTGGCTGCGCATGCAGCCACTCATGCACCGCCTGTTTCACCTCCGTATCGGTCGCGAACTTGTAGCCACCTACGGAGTCCTTTAGTGAGCCAAAGATGTGGAAGTCGAAGGGCGCGATGTCGATAGAATAAGGAGGATGGGGGGGAGGCACTCCAGATGCAAGTCCTGGATAGTCGTCACGGTCGCACGAGCCGTACGAGGTCGAGCGTTGTCATGCTGGAAGAGAACGCCTGTTGAGAGGAGTCCGCGGCGCTTGGTGCGTATAGCAGGTTTCAGAATTTCACGCACCAATTAATTATAGGTGGCACTGATCACCGTCTTGCCCTTATTCCAGAACAAGGTCAGCATCACCTTTCCTGCGGATGACTGGCTGCGGAACTTTTTCGGCTTTGGCGATGTCGAGCGCCGCCATTCCTTACTGAAGCGCTTGGTCTGTGGTTGATGGACCCAGGACTCGTCTGCAGTCACAATCCGCTCCAAAAAGGTGTCACCTTCAAGTTCTTAGCGGCGAAGCAGCTCCTGGCAGGCGTCGACTCGTCTCTCTTTCATTTCGAGCGTCAGCCGACGAGGAACCCATCTTGCGGCCACTTTCCGGTATTTCAGCTCATCATGGACAATATGCTGAGCAGAGCCATGACTGAACTGCAATGCCGTTGCTGCAATCGCCTCGGCTGTCACAAGGCGATGTGCCTCGCCTGGCCCTGGGCGAGTCCGCCAAACTTGTTGTGCTACTGCTGAATTTCTTACAACATTCGTACGCCTGAGTCTGCGATACACATGCAGCACCATATTGTGCTAAGATGCGTCGATGGATTTCTATTGGTTTCGTGCCTTCACTGTGTAGGAAAGGATCACTCTACGATGCTCTTCTTTGGTGCATTCCAACAGAGGGGTCGCCATATTGGAAACGCCCGTATGGTGGCGCCACTGGGTCACGTGGGGACGCGGGAGCAACGCCAATTGATGGGGGGAGAGTCCACGCGCATCCATACCGGGTCTGATCGCAATGGAAGCGGTTTTCCGGTTTTCATTTGACTCAGCCTCATATGTAGAGATGTTTAGATATTTGTGTAATTTTGATTATAATTTGGTTTATTTTTCAAAAAATCTCAGATGCAAAAAAGAAAGATGCCACAGTGTCCGAGAAATTCGACGACTTGGCCAAGGCAAAACTTGAACTGGTAGAGTTACAAGTACAACAAATAAAAAATGACATAGCTCATCAGCAGAGAATGCATCAATTGGAATATGAAATGCTACAAGCTAAACAACAATTTGAAAAAGAAAAATCTGAATTAGAATTACAATTATTAAAGTCCAAGTTATCATCAAAATAAAGTGAGATTTATACTGGAGCACAGTGTGTTTATTAGCATTTTCCTGCAAAGTAATTGTCAATTAAAACTTATCTTCTCTTGCATCTTGCTTCATTTGGTAGAATTTGAGGATGCTCTGCACTATCACTGTTTTGAAAATCACTAGTTTCAGGGGGTTGCACTTCAGGCTGAGGCACTTCTTCATTTCTTTGATATGCCATATTGTGCAAAGCAGCTGTTGCAACAACAATGTATTGAACAGTTGTCAATTTGACCCTTATTTCCGATCGTAACACTGGAAATCTCCTTTTCCCACACCCCAAAGGCACGCTCAATGGAATTACGGGTTCTAATTTGGGTCTCGTTGTATAATTATTCTGCTCGACTTCTGGGTCAACATATAATAGTGGGGTCAACATATAATCTGTACACTGACATCCTCCATCTCCCAGCAATACATGATTTTTGAATTTTCCACTTTCTAACCATACCCACAAATTGGCTTTATTGAATATGGTCTGGTTATGAGTTGAAAAACCTCTCCTTAATTTCCTCCTAAAATCTTAATACATTAGTAAATAACAATAATTTTTTATTTCTTTGCAAACATTGCCTCAATACATTACTTGGGGACTGTATCTTTACGTGTGTGCAATCAATAGCGCCAAAAGTTTTTGGTAATGGGCAATTTTAAAGAACTCCTCAGCTTATGGCGACTAGCTGGAAATTTAATGTATATATCAGACAAGCTGGCAATTGCGGCAGAAACCATGTTAACGCCCACAAAATCTGCCACAGCCAGCAGCATGGTGCCCAGAGCATAGAATCATACGTCAGCAGCAACTTAATCATGGGAGAAATTGAACAATTTCTAAAAAATAAAATTTAAATACTGTATTCTTTGACGAAAGTACATGCAGTTTCTTAAAACAACATTTGTCCTATGTTAAGGTATACTTATCTGGGAAATTGTGATAACATGAGACAAATATAATTTTCTTAAAAAGCGATTTTTATACAGTAGAACTCCGTTATTAGGCGTCCTTAGTTAGAACGAACTTTAATTGTAATGATCCTTTTTTCTATCGCCCGACTGAACTGTAACTGAACAATTACAACCTCTGACAATTATA
>JAHWFO010005168.1:3030318-3043747 GCA_023313115.1 Rhysida immarginata | reverse complement strand
ACGTTTGCGGAAGTATCTTGCAAAATACCTGAGACAAAAGCGGAACTATTGAGCAATACTGAAGTTGTGACACTGCATGGAGTGTATATAAAACGGGCTTTATCTAATGATTGTTCCAGAGATCATAATAAAGAGAAACCTTTGCTTCATACAAAATATAGAGAAGGTAAGGTATTAAGTGAAATCCCAGGGGCACAAATGTCAATTTTTCATGATCCAAACACTTTAAATTCACCGAAAAGTATAATTGAAAATATTTCCATGACAAGAAATAACCAACGGCATTTAACAGTTTTTAATAACAAAATAAAGCTTCAGACGCCTTCATCTGAAAGAATCAATGTCTGCAAATATTGTGATAAAACTTTTACCTGTGTTTCAAAGAAAATAACACATGAAAGAATTCACACAGGTGAAAGACCTTATGCTTGCAACTATTGTGACAAAACTTTTAAGACTAGCTCAGTTAGGCAGGTACATGAAAGGATTCACTCGTGTGAAAAACCCTATGCCTGCAATTATTGTGATAAAACTTTTTCGTCTAGCTCAAATAAGCAGGTACATGAAAGAATTCACACAGGGGAAAGACCCTTCGTCTGTGCCTTTTGTGACAAAACTTTTTCATGTAGCTCAACTAAGCAGAAACATCAAAGAACGCACACAGGGGAAAGGCCCTATGCTTGTGCTTCTTGTGGCAAAACTTTTACGACTAACCCAAGTAAGCGGGAGCATGAAATAAGTCACACACAAGAGAGACCCTATGCTTGCAGCTCCTGTGACAAAACTTACAAACATAGTTCAGATTTGAAAAAACATCAAAAAATTCATTTGCGTGAAAGACCGTATACATGCAATTATTGTGATAAATCTTTTACGACTAGTTCAAGTAAGCAGATACATGAAAGAACTCACTTTGATGAAAAACCGTATCCTTGTAGTTTTTGTGACAAAATTTTTAAAGATTATGATAATAAGCAGATACATGAACGAATCCATGTGGAAGAAAGGCCTGCGCTCTGCACCTATTCTTACAGAACATTCTTCACAGAAAAGTCTTGAATAAAAACATGATAAAGCTCACCGGGATGATGGACTTCATGTACTATATTAAGTCATTTAGCATTCAACATGGCCAGATCTCAAACAAACCTTTTATATCATTCTATTACATTCTTCATTATGGGAATTGTTAAATGAATGAAAAATGGATTTAAGTGAAATGAAATAAAAATTAGAAATAAAAATCTCTGACCTTAATAATGATTTTATTTGGTATACTATAAGAATTTACATTTTAGTAAAGTATGAGTTTGAATAAGACCTTAGAAATATTATCTCCATATTAACATTGATATTATTTATGTCAAGTATCCTTCAACAAATACAGGTTCGGGACACATTAATATGACCACCTGCTAGTATCCGGAATATCCACCTTTGGCGGCAAGCACAGCAGCTAGTCGACGTGACAGAGAGTCAATAAGTCCTCGGAAGGTGTTGCAGGTATCTGGGACCATTCGGCGATCAGTGGATCTCGAAATTCCATCACCGTGCGTGGTGGAGGTTCCAGCTTGCGGACATGGCGATCGAGATGGTCCCACAAATGTTAAATGGGGGTTGAGGTCTGGGGAGTTTGATGGCCATGGGAGTAGCTTGAATTCATCCTCGTGCTCCTCGAACCAGTCGTGGACAATTTTGGCTGTATGGCAGGGAGCATTATCCTGTTGAAAGGTGCCATCATCCTGAGGAACACTTAACGACATGAAGGGTGTACCTGGTCTGCGACGATCGTCAGGTAACGAACAGCATTCAGTGTACCCTCCAGCGGTATCAGTGGACTCAGACCATACCACGAAAACATCCCCCAAACAGTCACAGCTCCCCCACCAGCCTGTCGTCTTCCAACGATGGTGTCGGGATGCCTGTTCTCAGATGCTTCCCAGCGAATTCTCCATCGCCCATCCACTCAGTTCACCAGAAACTGCGACTCGTCAGAGAAAGCAACCCTTTGCCACTCGGCCGAGGACCAATGGTGATAGTCCATTGCGAATTGGAGGCGTTTTCGGCGATGCACAGGCGTCAACATGGGTGCTGTTACCATACGCCTGTTCCGGAGCCCCAACCTCAAGAGGGATCTTTGCACTGTCTTGTTGTTGACACGCCCCTAGTGGGCCCACTGTTCATTTGCTGTGTCAGTTGGTCAACAGTGGCACGCCGATTGGTCTTGGCCAGGCGTCGTAACCGACGCTCGCCTCTAGAATAGATGGCCCGTGGGGCCCCCACAGTTACCTCTTCGGTTGCTCGAAACGTGTCTGGTTCGTCCAGTGGCGGTACAACTTCACAACGGCAGCTCTAGGGCAGTTCACAAAGATGGCCGTTTCTGAAATGCTGCCCCCCCCCCCCCCTTGGCCCGATAGCCAACGATCATCCCCTTTTGGAGGTCCGACAGGTCACTTGCTCTGCCCGTGACGGCGACAATTGCTGTGTTAACGGATGCTACTACACGTCTGCTGTTGTCAGCTTTTAATGATATGCAATGATTTTCATCTGCATACCATGGGATGTTCCAACATGTTCGAGGAGAGGTGGTCATATTAATGTGTCCCGACCCTGTATATTTGTATCTATCTTTATCAACCGATCTTCCCAGAAAATGAGGAGACTTAAAGTGAAACGGTTTCAAGTGCAATGCCAAATATGATTCATTCTTCGTTTAATATCAGTTTCATTTTCCACTTTTCTGGCCTCCAGGTGTCATTCATAAAGTTTCCGCGCTTTGGTCTTGCGATAGGTTAAAGCTCGGCTCCTTGTTCGCAAGCCAGGACTATCTTTACTATTAAATGGCGAATATTATTATAATAATAATTGGAAAATGGTCAAGGAGGATTTTTTCACGCCGAGCTTTAACCTATGCTCATTGGGCATGTTTGATAGCGACAGCTTCCATGTCCGCGGTAGCTTAGTGGTTAGAGCGTCGGGACGTTTACCTGGAGGTCCTGGTTCGAATCCAGGCCGTGGAATTTTCTTTACAATTTTTCTCTATTTATTAATTAATATCGGAGGTAAATCTTGGTTAATAATGTGACTTATATTCCTTGGGATACAGAAGAGACAATTTTGGGTTTTCCGATTTATGTTTCCATGCTAGCCTGGTCTTTTCTCACCACTAAATAATGCGCTTTAGAAGCAAGCTCATGTGTCTTACGTGGTAGCAGCAGCTTGGTTCTTCCCAATTTCAACCCAATAGAATACTTGTGGGATTCCTTAAAACTTTGTGCCTGTTTACTTAACCTAAAATTAGTGACTTGTAGGCTATTCTAAAATTAATGAAGGAATAAATCGAGGTAATCCAAGTATGCAGCACAGTGTTGTTTAAAAGATAATATAAAGCTGACGCGTTTCGAGACTGAAGAGAAATATAAAGATGTTTACGATACTGAATGATGAAAATTACACAATTTGAAATGAGGAATGGGAATAGCCATTGTGGTTAAAGAATGTATATATTGAGAAATCTATAAGAAAGTCTAATATAATTTATATAACCTCAACAGGTTCGAAAGAAAATTAGACTACAATAGGATGTCAAAATTGTTTGAACTAACAACGGAATCCCTCGAACATATATGTCACAGATTTCCACCAAATTGAAATATGATACTCAATTGAAGCTACAATAGATGCTTGCAAAATAAGAGTGCAGATTTTTGTTTCTTTCAAAATAAACCACGAAAACGAAAAAATTTGAGCACACACATTCATACAAGGACTCCATTGTTAAAGCGGTGTATTAATGCGCTTAACGGAACTTCTTTCTTCCACTACTCACAGCGATAAGCACGAATCCACTTCAGATGAAATAAGACAGCAGCAGACTGCAATTGAAGGCTTCTCAAATTTCTAAACAAACTTCGTTTTTAAAAATAGATTATTACAATTAGTTAATTGCCTTCCAGTAAAAATGTCTAGTGTAATTAATAACCATTTCCTTAATTTATTATTTCATTTTATTAAATAATTCGGTAATCAAACACGGGGCTGGTTTCATGTGCAACGTCGAATACTGTAATACGTTGCGTTGGTGAGGGGGTATGTATCGCAGTGCTTTATAATTTTAAATAAAAATAGTATTCATATATGCCTACCTCATCTTATAAATTATTTCGAGACGAATAATTGTACAGCAAAATTATAACAGTGCTTTAAATGCAATTCTTTGTCGATCGCCGCTAACAAGTTTGCTTCCCCTCTTTCCGCCATGTGTTTTGAACTCTGCGCACTTCCGGGGCGCTTTGCTGCCGCGCAACGCTGTCGCTTCCAAAAATGCCTATCAAAAGCACTCTCTAAACGAACTGCTGCAAATCCATGTAAAATATATAATAGCAATTGATATATAATTAAAATTCAATTAAAAAAGTAATTTTTCATAGTTAATATTCCAGTCAGGAGAATAATTAAAAGTCCAAAATAACAAAGTCGAGAATTAAAAAGTCCTAACGAATATAGTTTCTTTGTTTCCATTTCATCCTTATAAGGTTTCTTCAATAACAGGCATCAAATTTACCCATGTTGAATTGTAGTGATTCCAGTTGAAAATTTACAATTAAATTGTATTATTATTTAATGGAACTAATTCTTTTGTAAGCTGTAATTTTTGAAGAGTCACTTAATGCAAATTCAAAATGGTTACAGAATAAAAATAGAATTATCCAATGGGTCGTTAATAAACTCGTAAGTGAAACGAGGAGATAACAATTATAAATGATACTTGGCAAGGTTAAAAGTCACATAAGTTATTTTCAAAAAAAAAGAAAGAAAGAAAGAAAAGAAGGAAAAAAAAAAAAAAGAAAGCAGGATATCAATCCAGTAGTTTCACATCTTATTATTATTATTATTTTATTGTAGTCTCATTTACTTTTTTGGGCTTTTTGAACTTTTGAAGTTAAATTATATTAATTATCTTTAGTTATCAAAATTTCCCTGACATTTAATGATCAAATATATACATATTAATGAGGAAAATAGAGCGGAAAAAAAAATTAATAAAAAATAAATTTAGAATTAAAGAAATTGTCATGACTAAATGAAAATTTAAATGAAGAAATAAAAAGCTAATTTGTATGCATTAACTAGCAGGCCCAGTAATGCTTCGCAATTGTTATACAGAGTGTTCAAAAAGCCTGGTAAAATGGCAGATATCTCAAAGCTGCCAGGCAGGCGAGATCTGATGAGTGTGGCTTATAGGTAATAGGTGGGGGGGGGGGGCTTCATTGCCGCAGTTAAATTTGACTTTGACCCCCAGATTTAAGGCCATCCATTTGCTAACTCGAAAACTATTAAAGATAGAAAAAAATTTCCGATTGACACCTTGTAGAGCAACACCACAGTAGTCACACCCTTCCCCCTGAAAAATTTTGAGAAAATGGGCGAGAAAGAGTCACTCAAGGTCAGGTTGACTGAGGTTTCTAACACATGTGCTCTTGCTACCAGTGTTAAAACGCAAAAATGCAACAAAAATGATTGCACGTACGAGAAAATCAAAATTTAAGAGAAAATTCCAAACCTGGGAGAGAAGCTTAGAAAATAAAATACAGGGTGATTCAAAATGATGTCCGGCATTTCAAAATTTTACAATGCATTTACTTTATAACATAAACTAACCAGACCGTGTTTAAAATACAAAAATATTTATTGATTCTAGCATTACAAATGTTCTATGAGACTCCCTCGAGTCACCCGGACAATGTCAAGACGATAGTCAATCTCATCCCAAACTCCTTTTCTTTACTTAAATGTGGTTTTCCCGTGCTTTTCCAGAAATTGGTCATACCACTTACGGATACTTTTGTCAGTAGGGCAATCTTTATGAAATTGCCTACGAAATGCCCGCTGGACTAAAATTATAGAATTTGCTTTTGCATACTCCAAGACGCAATATGTCTTTTCATTCACAGCCGCCATTTTTACTTTTATCGCGACACTAGCGCCACCACAGCCTCCAATTGCGAGAAGCTTAAAAGTATTTGAATTTTCCTGCATTTTAAACCAGGTCTGGTTAGTTTAGGTAATAAAATAAATGCATAGTAAGATTTTGAAATGCCGTACATCATTTTGAATCACCCTGTATATAGGTTAAACAGATCAGTCGCTTCAGATTCGTTTGAAGGCTATAAACCACATTGAGAATAAGAAGAGGTGGGATATGCTTTCACTCTCGTCCATTGGAATCAGGTTAATTTTCACTATCCTCACAATCGCACGAAACTGAATGCGACCAAGGCAAATGATTTTTTTTTTTATTAATTGAGCTATTACTTCTTAGCCTTTTACTTTGACTAAATAGAAAAGTAGTTGGTTAGACGGAAAGGGGGGAGGTTCTTCTAAATAATAAATTCATTTACCTTTACATTCAGTCATCGCGATTGTGCGGTTAATGAAAATTAACTCCTGTTTTTTTGTTGTTTTTTTTTAACATTTTTACAATCATACAAGAATGGGCAAATGTTGAATGCTCTCAAGATTTTAATAAGCTTTTAAGAAAAAGAAAAGTGGAGACTTAGGAACTGAATTTTACTATTTTTTAATTATAAACCTGATCTTCATTTTCCCGAATGTCACTTTTTATCAATAGATGTCACTGTAGTTTACCTCGCACACATAATGCAAACTTGAATCCGGTTTTGTTTGCTTGCTGTGGAACATCGTTGCCTCATCGCATTTGTTACTCGATATCGATTGAGAAATTTAAGCTATATTCCAGATATAAGTCGTAAGTTCGTTCATTTATTCATAACTATTGATCTTCTGAAGCAGAATAATAGATGCAGATGTGAAATCCTGATCGTAAGAGTACTAAACTCGATTTTCAATCTCATAAGACAGGATTTCATCTCATGCAAGTTGTGTACCAGTAGCGCCAACTAGCGACACTATAAACCACTAAATAACCAAAATTACTTCTACACCATAATTTTGTCATTATGCATACAACACGACAAATGGTGTCAGGAGCGTAACCAGAATTTTGCATGGGGGGCGGGGGGGGGGCGAGGATAATCTGTAGAATAGTTTTTTAGTAGAAACAAATAGAAACAAATTAAACAGATCAGGGAAATAAAAGGGGGGTTCGTCCGAAGTATGGATCATTAATAAAAATATTACAAAACAATGAAAGCGAAATGTAACAACAAGAATTTATTTTCAGGTTATGGGAATGAAGAAGTTAATTTTGGAATTTTTTTTTTTAATCTAAGCTGTAGTAATAATATAACGTTTTCCAGGCGACAAAAACAAATTCTTATATTAAATCGTTCGCGAAAACATTTACTTCAGTTTGCTTTTTTATACAAATATTTTTTCTTAACCTTATACAGTTGAGGTAAATAAATGACAAGTGAATTTAAAATATACATTTGCATCTCAACTTTCGTATAAACATATTTATTTACATAATTTTATTTATGTGTTTGCTAACCATTCCGTGGGAATAAGTAGATCATTATAAAAATTGTTTACATTGATATATGAACGATTAGAAGAGTATGCAAAACAATATAAATTGCTGCAAGCATGGCGTAGGATAATATATATAGCACTTAAGATAATAATATTAAATCAAAAAAACAAAACAATAATAATTGGAAATGGATCTTTGGAAGATTTTTTTCACCTCTGATATTAATTATAAATAAGGAAGATAATAAAGAAAGGAAAATAATTTATAATAATAGCAGGAGTAAGTGACCCCTTATGTGCTCTTGATGAAAGTGCATGTATTTGAATATTTTTTTTTTATGAGCAATTTACTTTTAGAAATAAATTACCGATGGAAAAATGACAAATTTAATAACTTCAGGTTGTAAAATCATAAAGGTAACAATCTCTTAACCTGAAATACAAGCTTGATTAATTAATTTTAAAAAACTAAAAATTCATTATTTTATTTTTTCAAATAAATGAACTTTCATTAGAAATTATTTTCCGCTCTTTTAAATATGTTTCTTCTAAAGTTGAGAAGCAAATGTACGTTTTAAATTTACTTGTCAATTTTTTTTGCATTTTTTTATATTCTGTCTTTGTATATAATAAATAAATATATATAATTTATATTGTTTATAATTTAATTTCATCTATGTATCTTTAACTTTTTTTAAAATTAATTTTTAATGAAATTTAAAAAAATAACAATCATAAATTGGTTTAAAAAAATTATCATTTATTATTATAATAAATTAATATGATATTATATAAAAATATGTGCACAGTTTATCAAATAAGTACGAGGGTTGGGGCATAAGTCATGTCAACTATTTTTTTTTCTTGTAGATATGTGAACGGATCACAAACGTATATGTGTTGTGTGGAAGTTCTGCAGGCATACTGTGCATGCAGAACAACAGATGGCTCTGTGATAGCTGGTAGTAGCGCAGCGAGGGCTGTGAAATCAGTTAGTTGGTGAGTGTCATGCGAGATGGAAGTAACCCGTGTTGAGCAGCGCGCTTACATCAAAATAACCGTACTCTCCCGACATTTCGCCCTGTGACTTTGATCTCATTCGCAAGATTAAGGAACCACTACGTGGTAGGTGGTTTGCAACACGAGAGAACAGGTGACCTGATTCACACATGGTGCGGCAAATGCTGAGGCTGAGGGTATTCAGCGCCTACCAGATCGTTGGCTGCGTGTGGTGACAGTAGCAGGAGTAATTTGAGGGTCTTTAGGCCCAGGTTTGTCATGTCAACTTTATGTGTACTGTGTTGTCATTCTTTTGCACCGTGAAGGCCATATTACCTTGTATACTACCGTAATAAATTAGTGTGTTACGATATTTCAGTGCTATTCATTGTCCACACATGTAGTTAACACCTTGTCCTTTCGTCTGTATATGTCACATTTTCCAACCGGACTGGTATCTTCAAGAAAAAAAATAGTTGCCATGACTTTTGCCCCAACCCTTGTATTAATATTTTTATTCCAAATGTTTTTGATGAAGTTATTCAGCGAACAATATAAATATTAAAAAGCACAATATAATGATATTTTCATACATGTTTTATTTTGACCAAATTAAACGAGGATTTTTTTACAATAAGATCTATTTCCACTATCGACGGTCTATGCGCAATTGTTTGCTAATGTATGTGAATGTTACTATGCAAAGTGCAAGCAAATAATAATGGCGAAAAACAAAAAAAAAGAAAAAAATGGAAAAAAAAATGACAGGAACCGTACCCAGGCCAGGAAATCACAGAGGCCTGACATTATCCAGTGAACCACCACTGTTAGGTTGAATACCTTTCTTCCCATTTGGCTTATCTGGCACTACAATATTAAACGTAAAAAATTTTGTTTTTTCTCCAAAGCGAAAGGCCATTGGTTCAAATATTTTTACACAGAAAGTATATTAATGTTGTAAATTGACCTTCTAATATTTCAACCATATCCGTGACGACATGTCCGTGCGGTCCCCTTGTAAAATGTGATCATGCAAAGCCTCTAAAAAAGCACGAGGTGCGTTCAAGTTCTAACGTCTCCAAATTTTTTTCTCATAAAATACTTAACCCAGAAAGTTGTAACTACTGTTACTTCTCGACGTAATCACCGTGAAGTCGAGCACATTTTTCAAACGGCGGCGCCATGATTCCATGGCTGCTGAGAACTCTTCTTTAAGGGTATGTTTTGCCCACTGGTAAATCGCTGAAGCGACGGCAGCTCAGTTGGGAAACGAGCGGCCACACAGAGTGTCCTTCATGATTGGAAAAAGCCAGGAATCGCTAGGAGCAAGGTCTGGTGAGTATGGAACATGGGAAACCACCTCAAAGTTGTTATTTTGAAGAAACTGCTGAGTTAGGAGTGCCCGATGAGCATGGGCGTTGTCTTGATGAAAAAGCGCCCGTCCAGTCTTGTTTGGTCGTTTCTCATGCAATGGTGGAAGGAATTTTCTTCTCAAAACATTTTCGTATGAATTAGCTGTAATAGTTGTACCCTTTAGAACACAATGCGTGGGATTACGCCTTCGCTATCCCAAAACATGGCCACCATAACTTTCTCAGCAGCTATTGTGACTCAAAATTTTTCCGGTAGCGGTGAATCAGTGTGTTTCCATTGTGAAGATTGGCGTTTCGTTTCGGGGTTAAAAAACGGAATCCACGTCTCGTCCATCGTCACAACTGATGAACAGAAAGAACCATTCATTGCTGCATCACGTGTCAACATCTGCTGAGAAATTGCCACCCACGCAGACTTGTGTTCATCGGTCAGCATTCGTGGGACCCACCTTGAAGAAACTTTCCGCATTTTCACCTCATCATGTAAAATGGACTCCACAGACCCCACGGAAATGCCAAGTTTGGAGGCAATATTATGCACACCTAAGCGACGGTCTTCCATAACAACTTGCTCCACACGAGCAGTCATGGCTTCCGTCCGAGGCTGCTTCGGTTCTTTCTCACATGATTCTCGACCTTTAAACTTTCGCACCCATGAACGCACATTTTTAACATTCATAACGCCTCCATTGCATATCGCACTCAATTGGCGATGAATTTCGATGGGCGTTTCACCTCGCAAGTGCAGAAAACGAATTATTACACGTTGATCTTGTAAACTAAAGTTTGCCACGTTAAGTATATGAAACATCGTTCGCGGCAACGCGCACGGTATTCACGTCGTTCAAGGTATAATGCTGCAATCTTTGTTAGTAAAGACGAAATATTTCCCGCAAAATTTTAAAAGCATCCGGATCTTTCTACTTACTCTCACTGCAGAGAAACAAATTTAGAAACCTTATAACTTGAACGCACCTCGTATATTTATTATTGATGTGTTAGCTTAAAATTTTTCCCTCAGTCAGTAAAATCAAAATAAGAAATTTCAATTTACGGTCAATGAACACTGCAACATACTGTATTAGCAAGTTTTAATGACTTTTTTAAATAAAAATACATTAACCTTGCTTAAAGATAATACTTTTTATTAAAAACCGCTGCTTAATAATATATTTTTTATAATTATTCACTTTGAATTCTCGAAATATTTTAATGCTGCATGTTTTCTATTGGCATTGTGAAAGATCGTCTGCTCAGCCACATCACAGCCACCAGGGCGGCGCTATACAAAATCACTACCATGGAATCTCTTGAGTGTCACTTCTGTTATTCTTATTCTGTGATAACCACCCTATATATCTGGAGTCACTTCATGAATGGCGACTGTTATTCGAGTTTTTAGCTCCTCCAGATTTGCCGGAAACGGGACACAAAAACACGGTCTTTTACCTATCCCCACAAGAAGAAGCCACAAACATGAGGTCTGGGGTACGAGGTGACTGCAAAAACGCTTTCTGTTGTGCGTTCGCCATGTTGACAATAAATGACGGAACCTCCCTACGTCTTCCAGATGCACTCTAGAGAACTCTACCGGCATTGAACAAAAACTTAACATTCTCTCTTTCAAATGGTGTTTCTATAGATAGTCAAGATCTATGTTAATATAAGTTGTTGTGGTAACGGTTACCTGACTATTGACATATTTCGAATGGCCCCATATGGCATGTGATCAGATATGATGAGAAACGAAAGAGTTGTTTTCAGTTATCTAAAGACTCTCTTCAAAAAAACAACAAACAAAAAACAAAAAAAACAAAAAACAGCGAGGTTAAAAAGTGCCAAAATTTTAACCTTAACATCTTAAGCCTCTTAAGTGGGCCTATATCCATAAATCAAGCCTTCCGCTAGTTTTGTATACACTCCTCAGAAGAACTTAATTTCTTTTTAGATAACGTGATTGTTTAGAGTCCCTTGTTCAGCTGTAGCTGGTCAAGATTAATAGTATCCAAATTGGTAAATGTTAATGGTTTTTAATGAAACTTAATATGTTGTCATCATACGTATATGACCAACAGTTCCGAGCAAAATAAAATTATAAATAATTAATGTTTGAAACATTTTTCTTTTATAGGTAACTTCATATTGATTTCCGAATTGAGATAAACTTGAAAAATTTCAAGCTTCCAAATCTTCTTAATATGGAAAACAACGACAGGAGTGAAGCCCATAACACAGGATCTTGTGGCAGAAAAGACAATGACGTTATTCATGATTTACTAGATGTAATTAAAAAAATTACTACAGGAGAAGCCTTCGTTTCATTAAAGACCATCAAAGATACTTTAGAATGCAATATAGATGTTTCAACATATCTACCACATTTACAAATATTCTATAAAAACAGTTTAAAAATCCACAATGAAAGCTATTTCAGCCCTACAAAGCAAAACAAGGTTTCTCCTGTCCATTCAGTGTACTATGAAGATATTTTAAATCTTAAAACATTAATAAAGATGGAAACAAAGAATTATTTGGAACAAACTATGACAATAGAAGACATTCTTCAAGATTTATTTCTTCTAATTGAAGTCATCATGGCAGGATGTGCCTTAATTTCATCACCGGTCATATCAAACCGCTTGTTATATAGGATTCACGTTTCTAATTTTCAGTTTGGTGTAATTTTATCGTACAGAGACAACATAGGAAACCATAGAAATGACGTTTCGATGCTGAATAAAACAAATAATTATCAGAATACGTTTGCAGAAATATCCTGCAGAGAACCTGAGACAAAAGCGGAACTATTGAGCAATAATGAAGCTGTGAAAGTACCCGAAATTCCTCGTGAAATGTATATAAAACGGTCTTTATCTAATAATTGTTCAAGACATCATAATGAAGAGGAAACTTTGGTTCATACAAAATATAGTGAAGATATGGTATTAAGTGAAATCCCAGGAACAGAAATGTCATTTTCTCCCGATCCAAATACTTTAAATTTACCGAAAAGTACAATTGAAAATGTTTCTCAGACAAGTATTAACCAACGGCATTTACCAGTTTTTAATAACAACAAAATAAAGCTCTGTCTTTCAAAAGATAGGGAAATCTTTAATTCTAATATGAATAAAAAGACGCCTTCAACTGAGAAAGCTTTAATCAGTGTCGGAAAATATTGTGATAAAAGTTTTAACTGTGATTCAGAAAAAAGAACACACGAAAGGATTCACACGGGTGAAAGGCCTTTTGCTTGCAACTATTGTGATAAAACTTTTAAGACTAAATCAGGTAAGCAGGTACATGAAAGAATTCATTCGGCAGAAAAACGCTATAATTGTAGTTACTGTGACAAAATTTTTTCGAATAGCGCAAATAAGCAGAAACATGAAAGAAATCACACAGGTGAAAAATTCTATGCCTGCAGTTACTGTGACAAAACATTTCACGCTAAGTCTGGTAAACTCAACCATGAAAGAACACACACAGGTGAAAGGCCCTATGCTTGTGCCATTTGTGATAAAACTTTTACGACTAGCTCAAGTAAGCGGACACATGAAAGAATTCACACAGGTAAAAAACCCTATGCCTGCCGTTACTGT
>JAHWFO010005168.1:2977688-3007957 GCA_023313115.1 Rhysida immarginata | reverse complement strand
CCATGAACAGAGTCACTCAGGTGAAAAGCCCTATGCTTGCAGCTATTGTGACAAAGCTTATAGATTTAAATCATACATGAAGGCACATGAAAGAATTCACACAGGTAAAAGTCCCCATGTCTGCAGTTACTGTGACAAAGCTTTTGTCAGTAGTTACAGCAAACTCAATCATGAAAGAACTCACACAGGGGAGAGACCCTATGCTTGCAATTATTGTGATAAAGCTTTTGCTACTAGCACAAGTAAGCAGATACATGAAAGAAATCACAGAGATGAAAAACCCTATCCTTGTAGCTTTTGTAACAAACTTTTTAAAGATTATGATATTAAGCAGATACATGAACGAATCCATAAGGATGAAAGACCGGCGCTCTGCACGTACTCTTACAGAACATTCTTCTCTAATTCTACAGAAAAATCTTACTCAGATAAAAGACTTCAGGTACCGACATGGCCAAATATCAAATAAACCTTCTAAATTCTATTATACTCTTCATTATGGGAATTGGTAAACGAATGAAAAATAAATTTAAGTGAAATGAAATAAAAATTAGAAATAAAAACCTGTGTCCTTAATAATATGATATTTTTGTGTATCCTAAAAGAATGTATATTAAACGATTATTAAAATATTTTTGGAATTTTTAAAGGATAGCATGCGTTACTTTTTAGTAAAGAATGAGTTTGAATAAGACCTTCGAAATATTATCTCCGTCTTAACATTGATATTAATTTTATTAATGCGAATTATACAACAGAACTTCAAATACAAAAAATATTCGTCTGGAAGTGAGGAGGCTGTCACTAGATGGCTAGCAGAGGAGTTGTGAATGCCTCCACCACGGTGTAAGATTAGGCCTAATCTTACACCGTGGCCACTACTCCACTATGAACAACAAAAGTTTTCAGTTTCGCACAGTGGAGCCGTTTTCATCATGGATTGTCTTCTTCATCCATGGTTTTCATGTTCTACTATACATCTTTCCCCATATCCGTCATTATTATCCTGGTCCCGACCCCTGACGGATAGTAGAGGTTCTACAGTAATAATTCTTTTCTTTCTGTGCTGTTCTCTTGTTTTTTTTTAAATGTAAATTCAATCGTTGCATGTTTTAAAGAGTTATTTCGATAAACAAAACAAAGTTTCATGCATTTTGATAACTACCCAGTTGTTGCCACCCTTAAGGATAAAAATTGCCTTTTCGATTTTGAAGTGCTACTATGATTAAGTTAGCATATAAACCATTGTCTTTAGATAGTAGACAATGGTATAAACTATTCAACGCAGGACATAAAAGAAGGCCCGGAGAAGATATTACGAGAAAAAAATTTCAATGAAAACAATATAGCTAGCTGCCGCTTGTTGCCACATTTTGCTCAGTACTTGCCACCCAGTTGCCCAGTTGTTGCCACGCCTTTGCACGAAGCTAGTAGTGACGTAGGACGCCGTTCCCCTTAAATTCGCTTACTTTGTCTTTTTCGAAAAACAACTTTTTTAAGTTTGCTTAAGACTGGTCACGAAGCACTGTTTTTAAATCTACATAAAAACAAAACATAAGCGGCTAGTTGGTAATTGAATAGCAGACTGCATTAACAATAGATGGAATAATGTATACAGACACTATCGTTCCTATCCCAAGTCAAGTTTCATAGAAATGTAATGTTTTCGTTAAAAAGTGGCACAACTGGGCGAGTAGCAACAACAGGGCAGCTTACCCTATTGATTTCCGTTCATTGGGAAACTTTTCAGGTCTTTTGAAATAAACCAGAGATATCGGATATTGACATGTCTTACCTGCTCTGAAATTTATATAATGAGAATGTGAACCAGATTTTACATATCGTGAATTTTTGGTCGTTTTCATTACGTTTGTGATATCAACTCTCATCTTGGAGAGAGACTGATAGATACGATATAAACTACATGATCAAAGGAGTTGGGACACCCCTGTGAACACCTGGGGTGTTTCTCCTGGACTGGACTGGGCCCGCTCATCAAGGTGGACGGAAACCTCAATGCTGATGGCTACAGGACCATTCTGAATAACGAGGCACTTCCAGCGCTGTGGGAACACTTCGGCGACGAACACCGTTCCTCTTCCAGCACGACAATGCGCTTTGCCACAAAGCAAGATCCATATCCGACTGGTTTGACGAGATGCGGGTTGAAGAACCGGATTGGCCCGCCCAGAGTCCTGATCTCAACCCCATCGAGCATCTTTGGGACGAATTGGAACGACGTGTGAGATCCAGGATGGTTCGCCCTACATCTGTCCAGGAACTGACCACGACACTCCTCAAGGAATGGAGGTCAATACCTGTGGACACATACCGTAAACTTGTGGACAGTATGCCATGTAGGGTGGAGGCAGTGATAGCAGCTCGGGGTGGTCCTACACACTACTGATTGAAGCTTTTTGCGGCTTTACGGTAGAGCAACAGGTGTCCCAACTCCTTTGATCATGTAGTGTATACAGTATAACGGGAAGCCTACCCGCTCGATTGCAGGGGCCGGCTCGACATCAAATGATAATGGGTAATTTTATCAAAAACATGACAGTTTTGACGTTCACCTTCATCTCCCTCCATTCTGCCAATTGACCGAGCCGGCCCCTGCAATCGAGCTATACCCTCCACCCCATATTACTATCCCCATATTACTATTTGGGGAAAGGGGGAAATAGCCTCGAACCCTCTTACACTTCGCCCTGGGTTTCGCCTTCCTCCTGATTACACTTGACCAGAGCCAGTTTGCCTTAAGTTTCGCTAAGGTACATCATTGATTTTGAGGTAAATTTATAGAAGCATCACGGAAACCAATCGGTCAGGAGCGGAATGTCTATGGTCTGTAGAGTGATTACGTTATTTTTCCACTAATTTTTTTTAATGTACGAATACGATTTTCGATCGTAAATAAATGTAAGAAAACCTGATTAATGTTATTTAACGACTGAGAGAAAAATAAATATAGTTGACATTAAAAAAAAAAAAATAGCAATAATCAAGTGTTACCATCGATTGAATAAAATTTCTTTATTTACTTATTTATTTAAAAATAAAATTTCACGCGCGCGCGCGCACACACACATACACACATACACACACACACACACACACACACACACACACACATAAAATTAAAAAAAATAAAAAAATTGTCAAACTAATAAGAAAACCTTCTATAGCCTGAACGTGTGGTAGTCGATTAACCTTCGATAATATTTAGATACAAAATGCGTTTCGTTGAGGATTTCTTTGGAGATTCGACGTAAAGAAACGAGCGGTTATCGCCAGAAACCTAAGGAGAAGAATATTTAAAAAATATTTAAATACAATGACATTAACTAATAATATATATTTATGCATAAGCCAAACCATTTTCATTCAAGCTTAATTTCATACAATAAAAAAAAAATAACAAATTGTATTTAAGGCCAGTCTTGAAGTATCGACTATAACACATGTTTAAAAGTTTATATTCGAAAATACTTTATAAACCTACTGTTTTTTTTTCTCGTTATTGCTACTAAAACCGGGCCAAACATCAAAAGATGTTGCAGTGCATCCAATTAATTAGATGATGTAGTGCATCGAAAATCATGGTGACAATTGTATTTTAAATGCTAAATTGTATTTACATTTATTTCTTTAATAAACAGTTATCAACTTTACCTGTCCAATATAAGAAATTATGTGTGTCAATTGTAGGACTGTTACAATGAAAACTGAAAAATGACTGGCCAGACAAATCGCTCCACCAACTAAGAACGGCCATGCACCCCTACCCACCGAATCAAGAAGAGAGCTCTCAATCTGTCAATCCTTCCGGTGTCCGGGCCGGGTGAGTTTTCCCGTGTTGAGTCAAATTAAGCCGCAGGCTCCACTCCTAACTGGACACGTCATCTTTTTTTACATTGGACGAGCATAGTTGAGGATCCTGAGTAACAATATTTCTCCCTGGAGTCAAAATGTCATTTTCCAATGACCTTTGCCTAAAAGAGGCTAGTATTTACCTCATACTTGAACTTGTGACAGGAAAAGAATATTTTGAAATTTTCCTAATGCCAATAAACAAAATGTGACGAAAAAACATATATAAAATAACATTGTATTTATGCTAAAGTTGAACAAAAATGATTACAAGTAAATGGGGAGGGTTTTCCAAGGCTTAAGTAAGTATTGGCATAATCATACCTTTCTATGATTATGATATTGGTAATGACATTTGAAGTCCAGTACATCTTAGTGAAAGCATTCGCCCTCCTCCTTCAAACATACGCTTGTAGTTTTCCATGAACTTATCAGGATGACTTTGAAGGATGCAAACCATTCTCTGTCATTGTTCTTTGGCAGAATCTCAGCCAGCTTCACTTACTTTTTGGTCCAGTGAGTTCTTAGAATGCCCTGAACTTGGAAGAAAGGTATACCAGATTGATTGATCCTACCTATAGTCTGTCTCCGTTATCTTGAGCCCAAGTACAAAATACGCAGGCGTTCGAAGGTGGCATCCAACCCAGTTTAGAGACTCTGCACCTGCCTTGAAGCTTAGAGTAGACATTTTGAGAACTTACTCTAAAGAAATATGTAATCTTTTCCTATTAAACACATGAAAAATGGATGCCAGGTTGCGCTGTGCCATTATTTACATTACTGAAATATTATAGAAGTTATTCAAAACTACAGCACTAAATATATCTGAAATTTTCTGAGAATAAAAAAAGGTTTTCTTTCAAAATATCAAGTTCTTGTCCCAAGTGCAAAGTCAGGAAGAAAAAATATTTTCTATACTTAAGCAAGTAGGAAATAACACTTATTATCTAGTGATTCACAAGTAGTGAAAAAAGAAACAGAAAAATTTGTTACATGGTTAGGGAGGGGAAAACGTAAGGATTTGGCATGTTATGATAATTTTGACGTTATAACAATGTTTCCAAAAAAATTTCTAAGTTTTTGAAAATTAAGTATTCTTAACAAGAAGGGAGCAGATTTTTATCATGCCACAGACAATTGGCTTGATTTCAGGGGAATTCCTGCCCCCCCCCCCCCCTCTCTTATTCTTTTAATTTCTTTCTTCTGCAATAACGAAACCATTACTATCGTTTCCTCCATCTTTGATCATAAAATCCCTCGTTGCCTAGCCGACGGATATTCACTATGATTGGGAATACTGGAGAAAAGAATGTAAACAATTAGCAAAATTCGCTTTTATTGTTATAAAATGCAGATTTCATTTTTTAAAATAATTTATTACTTTCGTTTGGTTTGGTTTTATTTATTGCTCTCGAAATGCAGATGGCACCGCGCCCCCCAAATGCAGCCAATCGGTGGCAAGCGATGCAAATAGTGCGCCCATGTGATCCTCAATCAGCTGTTTCCATCCATGCGAGTTTCTCCAGTTGGAAGTACGATGAACAACGCGAGTTTTGAAGTATCTTTCTGTAATGGAATAATTTGTTTAATATCTGGAAAACCTAAAGAAAATGAAATTTGAAGCGTCGACGATGGAAGAATTTTCAATTG
Organism: Rhysida immarginata; assembly: GCA_023313115.1. Classification (NCBI taxonomy): domain Eukaryota; kingdom Metazoa; phylum Arthropoda; class Chilopoda; order Scolopendromorpha; family Scolopendridae; genus Rhysida; species Rhysida immarginata. Next base: position 3,002,437 of record JAHWFO010005168.1, on the reverse strand, counting down.
GGAAAAAAAAATTTGCGCAGTAAGCATTTTCAACATTATTTCTTAATGCTCTTTATTTTGCGTGTTTTGTTTTAGCTTGGATATGCATAATCGTTAGCTGCTATTTGTACTGAGAATTAAACGTTTTTATAACTGCGTATTGGTTTAACAAGTAAGAATAATTATTTATTTCTGCTGCTTTTTTATAATTTAATTTTGTCGTTAGTTACCATGGCTGTGCTCTTTTCACTGAATTATCGTGCGTCTTTTCTTTTTTGAATTTTATTTTCAGGTGGTTCGAGTGTTGTTTATTTAGGATTGCTCATTTTGAATCACTCGCAACGGCATATTCTCTATTGCATTATTGCCGCCATTGTCGTTCCGCTTAGTGGGATTTTCTTGTGAAATTACTGCTGTTATTGTTTTCGGACAACTCTTGGATTTAATGATTGTTTATTGAATTTAATGCTATATTACCATCATGGAGTAGGTAAGTTGAAGTTTTATTTTTCTGACATTTTTTAATTCACTATTATTGTCAGCGTTCATTTTTTCTTTTCAGATGGGGCTTTCAAGTATCGATTGCATGTAATTAATTGCTTATTGTCTATGGCTTGTAACTGCATCGGATGTAGACCGAGCGAGTTAAGCTTGAGAAGGTGTTATTTTCTCCATGGAGTTATTGCATTGCTTATTGAGTAGATGAAGAGGAGGAGCAACGCCATTGCCTGCTTTCATAAGATTTCCAAGTCTTCCTATATGGTCTCTTGTGCTGAGGATAGTGAAGTTGCTTCAGAAGATAGATTTCAACGGAAGAGACTATTCGACTGTGCCTAAAGTTGTTAATGGACAAGTATACTGTGAACTTTAGTGTTTTTCATGAACTATTACTTCAGAATTGAATGGACTAGTTTTATTCATTTTGGAAGATTGTTTTGCAAGAATTTCCATTTACTTGTTATACTTTGCACTTATTGTGAATATTTGATTATAAAAAGAAAAATGTTTATATTAAGACTTTTCATTTTGTAAGACTATTCAGTTCCGTTTTAATTTGTATTTTTGATTGCCAATTTTCTGATTTTTGTATTCACTGATTGTTAATGTGCCACATTTCTTATGGTGCATTAAATTGGGACTTTAACTTTGTATTTTTTTTTTTTCTGTCCTTGGTTAATAAATAAATTCGATAATGTTATTGGTATTATCTTTATTTTTTTCTTCAAATTTTTCTTAAAATTTAAAAATTATATATAAATATTATTTTTTTTATTAATTTTTTTACAATTTTTAACAAATAAAAGGCAAAAATTAGCTTAAAAAACTCCCTTAAGTCCAAAATCGATTTTTCAGAGCCTACCATAAACTGGAAGATTTTGGCGAGTTGCGGAGTGATCTCCCCCAGTAAAATTACTAAGAGAAGTGGCCCAATAATTAAAGTTTGCCCCCAGATGAAAGTGATTTACTTGGCAAAATTAACTTTTAAAAAAAATAAAACTACCCTTTGAAAGGCAATTAAGTAGAGACAACTGCTTTGAGAACGTGGAGTGGTTTGCTTTTGGAGATAGGTTAGTTTCCAGGGGTCAAAGTTCATAGTTTAAAGGTCGTTTTTGGACTTAAAAATTTTCACATCCTTCATAAAGGTCAAAGGGCATTTTTGAACTTAGAATTTTTTCACCCATCACCACATCCAAATCGAGCAAGAACGTCCAACAATGGAATTAAAGTTTACACAAGAGGCATTTAATGGGCTGAAAATTGATGTACATAAACATACAACAGAATTGAGTACCCTAATGCACTCTCAACAAAAAAAAAAGTATGTTGGCATGTGATGTTCTTACTGAGGCACAAAGGAGCTCTGGGCCTCAAAGCATATATAGGGTGTAACAGTCAAAGTGTTACAAACTTATAGTACTTATACAAGTGATCATAATATGCATTTTATGTCCTATAAACATTAGTCTGGAAATGCATAACTGATGAATTAACTGCTGTATAGTTTCACTGCAGTTACAGTAGCTGTTCAAACTCATCAGTTATGCATTTCCAGACTAATGTTTATAGGACATAAAATGCTTATTATGATCACTTGTATAATTACTATAAGTTTGTAACACTTTGACTGTTACACCCTGTAGATTCGTCTCATTTAATTGCTTCAAGATTAAACTTTATCTGAAATGAGAAAAGGAAATGATAAAAAATGCCAAGTAAAATCAACAGTCAATCTGGGGTTCATAATACATTTAATATACTTTATATTCGTCCATATACAAATTTTGGTTATTCTTTAACAGTTATGGATAATTTTTTTTTTTTTTTTTTTCATTATACAATTATATCCACAGAATGCCAAGAACCAATATAGAAACATTAAAATAATCTTTCTGTCATTGCAGTATAGAAAGTCGTTAACTTTTGTCATGTTTGAACTCCAAAGAATGCTTTTTAAAAACAACAACTTACCCCCTCCACCCCCAAAATATCCCAATCATATTTTATTTTTTTAACTTTAAAACAAACTCATTTGATACAACAGAGGAAAAAATTATAAATCTAAAAAGAGTTACAGAATGCTGTTTTCTCTGATACATCAAGTCATGTCGTTAACATACCCAAAAACATTCATGATGATTCGTTTCATTTTACTTGATGTTCACATCAGGTCCATTTTCTACATGCCTTTTGCTTCACTCGTTTCAGTTTCAGTGAACCTGTCAAAATAAACAGATGAACTTGTCAAAAAAGAACATTCTCTTTTCATTTGATGTACTCTTATTTCTAAATACCCTAACTAACTAATCTTATGTGATAAAGAAAAGGTTAGAATTTTCTCGTCAGGATATTAATACACAGGATATTAAAGCATCTATTCTGTTGACACTTCATTAAAAGAGCTAAGAATCATGTAAATAATAAAATTAATTTTTGATCATCGATGGAAACATTTCATACACAACTGATTGCCTGCATACCTAAATAATAATAATAATAATTGCACACTAAGTTGCTTCAAAACATCTTAATCAAATAATCTTAATCAAGAGGAACAGCAATTTACAAAGGGGAAAATAAGGATCCAGGATTATAGCAACCTAAATAGCACCTTAATACTATAAAAATGAAAGTGAAAACACTTCCACGTACAGTTTAATAAGGACATAACTCATATAGTCCTCATCCGATAAGTTAAACCTCGACCTTGTAGGGCTAGGATTATTCTATTGCTAAAATGGGAGGCAAGAGGATGGAAAAAAATCTGATGTAGTGCAGGGAAGTACTAGTACTACATCAGATTTTTTTCCATCCTCTTGCCTCCCATTTTAGCAATAGAATAATCCTAGCCCTTCAAGGTCGAGATTTAACTTATAGGATGAGGACTATATGTACTTTTCGTTGGGCAAAGCCAACTTCTTCAGTGCTTGAAGACAGACTATATAATAAACTAGAGGAAAGGCAAGCTTACAAAGGCTTACAGCCTGTGAAATTTATTTTTTGAGGATCAGAACCATATACATTGAAAGTGTGAAGGCAACAGAAACTCATGTATTTCCACTTCTGTCGAGTTACCAACAAAAAAGAACTGGTATAACCACAAAGACATTGATAATATGACCATTAAATTAAGTTTACATACTTTGTTTTTACTTACAGAACAAAAATACTGTGTAGTGTATTCTAATTTGAGCATAATTTCATTAACCTTAGAAATGTACATCAATGTTAATTTACAAATAGATACATGCTAATTATCTTACAAAATTTCACTAAACAGTTATATTTTTATGCATAGTTATATTTTTCTTTGCTTGGAATTCGATCTGAACTGAAATCTAAAGTCTGCTTTGTTTACACGAGGTATGTAAACAAAGCAGGCTTTATAGGAAGAAAGATTATGTATAGAATAGATCTAGAGGATTATAGAAAAGAACCAATCACATAAATTACACATAGAGACCAATCAAAATAAATACAAATTAGTAATCAGGATTTTATGAAATTTCCAATCAGTGACATTCATGTGATCCTGGTCCGCATTAAGTAGCTGATTGGATGGTTCCCTGGCAATCCCTACTGATTCCAGAAAGTTCAATGATTTTGAATCCTGGGAAATATGGGGGATCTTAACCAAATTTGGATCGCAGTTATGTTATGGCGAAACTCAATGGTTCATGCAATATATTCCTTAATGTTTCGAAGGTGGATGGCCAAACATGTGAAAGAATGCACAAGTCAAAAAATGCTTAGATGGTATAAGAAATTAAAGCCTATTTGTACACTGTGCAAAGTAGCTTTTCCTAAACTATTTCGATTATACAGTGAAACTTGTCTCAGGCAGATAACTGAAGAATCAAAAATATTTTCTACCAAAATGAAGGAACTGATAAGAAACAGATACCAGGACAAAATAAGTAATGTCATCCCCTCAAAGTTTTCTTATTGACTAATAAAGAACATGGGTAGGCAATGAATCCAATAAGCAAGAACTCATTTTTTAAAATCAGCCAATCAGAATTTTTTTAGCTGGAAAGTTTCCACTTAAATATTCATTTGCTTTAGATAAGTTCAAATTTCTTTTTCTATAAAACCAAGCAGTCTATTAGCTTATGGCTTTGCTTTCTTTCCATATTTAATTTTCAGATACGTTTCACTAAGATGCAGCCAGATTAATACTGTATATGTAATAAGTAAACATTTTTTATCAAATCGGCTTCCTTCAGGAAATAAACAATAAAAATGCTTTCAAGGCAGGTGTTTGCAATTTGTCCTGTTGACATTTCTTTAAAACATTTTCATGTCATGTATTTATCTCTGTTTAAGTGTTACAATCCCTGTGCATTAATTGTTATTGAAAATGCCTTTTTCCAATGAAGAATCATTTGACATGTTAATGGTGTTAGAAGAATGGCAGCAAAACTATCTTGCTGCAGAGGTTGTATGCTGTACGATATCCTAATCATACAAACCACCCCAAAATGGTTTTTCAGCAGCCTGCAGTTCATGCGAGGCACATTGGTCAAGTTCAGCCCTACCACAACACCAATGCTGTGATCAGAAGATAGATGCTAAGTGAGAGAGCTGCTGATGTTATGGCCACTGTTCAAGAGGATCTGATCGTCTTCACGAGACGGCTCTCTCGGCCTGTAATGAATCGGGTATAACCCACATGACTGTGTGATGGATATTCAACAGCTATGGCTTTCGCTCCTAACATGTTCATCTCCACCAGGCACTTGGGGGGTATAATCATACAAGAAAGAGAGGATTTTTATCAGTGGTTTAGAAACCAGCCACAAAATTTCTATTTATTGGTGCTGTGGATGGATGAAGCCACATTTAAAAGCAACAGGGAGGTCAATGTCCATAATGCTCATTACTGGGCCCAGGAAAATCCAATGTGTGGATCGATAATACAAGGTGTGGCATTATTGTGGCTAGTGATGTCAAAAGAGCTACATAGAATGTCATTTGGCATATGATGATGTCAAGTGACAAATCATGTTTCTGTCTCTGCAATGAAGATCACAGACTGCAAATCTAAAGGCAAGGTAGCAATCAGATTGACCTTTTTTCAACATGGCTCTAGGATAATATCAGCCTCAATTTTTCGTACTCATCATGAGCACTTTGACCAAATACAATTTTTCAGCAGGACAATGCACAGCCACAAAGCAAACTTTAATAAGCACACTTTAGAAGGCACCCCAGAGAAGAAAGGTAGGTAGGCAGGTAGGTCAACTGAGACAAAGTGACTGAGTCCCGTCCACATTAGACACACATGAGAAATCATGTCCGCTGTTAAGTCACATTCAGTAGCAGCACATATATCACGTAAAATAACAGACTAATTTTTCTACAATTAATAGTAAGATTTCCAATTGAAAAAAAGCAAATGATTCCATAACGTAAAAATAAACAAATGGAAATTTCTTAACAATGATACGTGATATATCAATTTCAAATTTATATAAGCTTGCGAAACCACATTCAGTGAATACCAGTTATTGTATTGTATTCACTTAAGTTTCGCCTAATGAAGCGCTTTACACTGCTTCCTGTGTTATTTTCTTGTACTGTTTTTTGTTCTCGTCTCTCTCCTGCACTTTATTCTGCATGGTTATATTGTGAGTCATTATTATTATCCAAGACTTATTGAGTAGGTTTTCCATCTCCAGTGTATTTTGAATGTTCAATAATTTTTTCTTTCCATTTTAAGACTTTAGGGCAATTTTTTTATATTAATATGAGGTCTGTTCAAAAAAGTTCTGGGTCATTTTGAATAGGCTTCTAGAGTTAATTAGAGACGTATGGGTGACTGCATTGTCTTTGCGTGAACCTAACAAATAACTTCTAATTGTTGGTGATCAGTAGGTAGCTTAGTTTATGTAACTTGATCTCCTGAGATTCAGCAGCATTGTGGAGTGAAATTCTGTGTGAAACTGGGGAAAACATTCACAGAAACCTATCAGATGATTCAACAAGTCTCCAATAATGAATTCATGAGCCACGCTTCATGTCATGAATGGTTCATAAAAAAAGAATAGGTTAGGACACGAATTTGTGAGGACTGAAAACTCACCTTGGCCAAAATCAAGCCACATTTTTCTCCAATGTCAAAGTTGTGCTGACTATCTTTTTAGATCCCAATAGTGTTGTTCATTATGATTTCCTCCCATCTGATCAGGCAGTGAAACTAGATTTACTACCTCCAATTTCTGAAATGCTTCAGAGAAAAGTAAAGAAGAAAATACAAGAACTTTGGTGCAATCAGAACTGGTTTTTCCATCTTGACAATATACAATCTCAATCAGCATTGTCAGTTTGTGAGGTTTGAGCCAAACAGGGAATAATTGTATTATCTCATCCCAGTACTCCCCTGACCTTGCTGCAACAGACCTTTTCCCATTTACCAAACATAAAGCAATGCTGAAAAGGAAGAGATCTGACACCATTCAGGAGATCAAGAAATATTTGCAGAGGGAACTAAAAGCAATTTTATAAGAACTAGTAAAAAGTTAAAGGAAAAATTCCACGACCTGAATTCTGGTTCGAATCCTGGTTGCGGAATTTGTCTTTCCATTTTTATACATTAATATCTTTATGCTTGAAGTGTTAACTCCAATTGAATTTATTACTTTCCAAAAGAATCAATAGAGGACGGTTTCAAAAAGTGGAAATACTGAGGTTAGATCATGTCACCCACCTTTTCAGATTTTGACAATTTTTTTTTATTCACATGTTACTATTACGTACCAAGTATTAAGCCATGCTAAATTATTTTGGCATAAGTCAAATACTTTCCGAGATATAGGGTGTCAAAGTTGTAAATAAATAAGGTGTTTTATATATTTCTGCAGCTCTGCGATGTCTGTGGTGCTTGTTATAAAAAAAAAGTCATAACTCAGTCAAAAATGAAGATATCAATAACATTTTTTTTAATGTGTGGTGTAAGATATACCAATTCTAGAAAAAAAAAATAGCTTGTGTTTCTATCTTTATATGTAAAATTATTAAAAAATAAAAACAACAATGTTTTTTCAATTTTTTAATCGGTGAACATATTTTTTTCAAAATTCGATTACAAGGTGAGGCAGAATAGTTACCAAGGTGGGTTTTTTTTATAAACTTTAAGTTATGGCCTAAAGTAGTAATAAATAAAAATAAAGTGGTTTACCTACCTTTTGGTTTCTGTGGGCATTTTTAATAATTTTATTGTAAAATAAGAACACAACTTTTTTTTTTCTAGAATTGGCATATCTTACAAATTGTCAAAATTGTCAAAATTGTCAAAATTGTCAAAATCTGAAGAGGTGGGTGACATTTCTTTTTGTTTTTCTGGGTGATCTGTGGTGATATTTGTATTTGTTGGGGAGGAGAGTATGTTAGAGGAGATAAAGACCACTGACCAACAAAAAACAAAAATTAAGCAAAAACTGTGGAATGGAACAATGAAAAAGGGGGAACCTCTAATCCACAAGGAGTAATGAAATACTGGATAATATTTCAGCATAGGGTTAGAGTTCGACATTTATCTCTATATTATGAACGATTCCATTCACTGTCCTAGCCATAAACATGCTGCCTTCCACGCTATGATCCTCTATTCTATCAAAGGTACCAAACTGAATTCAGTATCATTAAATCTATAGCAAGGTTGAATGGCTTTTCTGATAACATTGTCGACAACTTAATCCATAGACCTAAGTTTCTTTATGTAGAAAGGATTCCACGAAGTTAGCTCCACAGACCACAAGCCCTAAATTTATTAGTACTGCTTATGGTCTGCAATTAATTAACGGCCTGAAAAAATTTTTTAGCACTTCCAATTTAAAGATTGCATTCAAAAATAGGAATACTTTGAAAGCACTCTTAGGAAATCTTAAAGATGCCATCCCATCTGTGATGGACCCCGCCCTATAAACAATGTAGTTCTACGTTAATACTACGGGTGCTACACAGCAGAGTCTATCAGGAGTTCTAGGCATCGAAAACGGGACTCGCATTAGTTCATTAACATAAACAAAACACTCGCTCTCAAGACTAACTTAAAGCAACTGATTTATTCCACGTAACGAATAATGATCACTTCTACAATATCAATTGCAGACGGAGCAAATCAATAAATGGGCACAAACATACAGCACTTAAAAATAACTTAAATAACTAGAGGGTCCCCTCGATCTTGGAAAATAATGCTTAATTCTAGATACAGAAAAATCCGGCCAACGCCTACACCTTCCAAACCGGAACGTTGGGAGTGCAGTCCCGTACAAGGAATCTAGGAATCAGGAACTGAAAGTTCCCAGTACGACCAGTGCACGTGGCTTAAACGGTAGCTGTGAGTCGATGCTCATAAGGGGGGGGGAACTAGTTAGTCTCAGCTGGCCCCACACCCACGGAATCTCAGCTCTCCAAATATTCCTGAAACACTGACACCCTCAGGCGTCGTGTGATCCCTTTAATTTAACAAGGGGGGGATCACAGGAACCCCAGCAGACTGGAAACACGTGGGGTGTTACTCAGGCTTCACTGAGACCAAGGCACAGGTGCAAGAGCACTGCCCGACCACACAACTGTGTATCTTCCTCCCACCCCTCACCGAAGCACAAGTTATCTACCCGTAAAGCCTTTAACCAAGCCTATTCCCTTTGGTTTGCGAAACAACACTCCCTCTTACACTGCGATGCTCAACGAGAGCCAGTCGTAAAATTATAACTCAACATTACAAGCTTTAAAATTATGACTCAACATTACAAGCTTTAAAATTATGACTCAACATTACAAATAATACAAGCATTTACATAAGAAAAGACGAAACTGTATACGCTACAGCTCGTTCGTGGTGTTTTCGAACTTTTCTAACAGTTCATATCTGTTCAAGTGCATTGTTCAACAGAAACATTCTATATTAACAGAATTGACGGGTACAATCCAAAGGACTGACAAAAAAGTCGAAGCACGCTGAACGGCGGGGACTCTTCCTCACGGGGCCAAAAACATAAAGACAGTCACTCACCCAATATGTGGACATCGTTACTGGCATACGTTGCGGGCTTCTTCGCCCGGCACAATACCTCGACTGCTGCTGACGACCATTCAACATGCATTTATGTTCAACAGGAGACCAAAGAGTCAGTTATAAACCAACCCACATTAACATCTGGAGAAGGATGGACTGAAGATCGTAACAGCAATGTTCATCTTTTTTTGAAACATGGCCGACCGCCATTCCAAACTTCTTCTTCACCAAGACAAATCCTTGCTTCTTCTTCAGGCCTATCGCAACAACACTCTTTTTCTTACATTCCAAGCTCGCAACAGCGTCATGGCAACAATAACAAAGCATTCCCCAACAATACGTGAGCGCTGTCGCCTCTTAATGCAAGCGACAATGGCCACGCATCTGCAGGCTAAACTTTCAAAAATCTAACAATTAAATGAAATAAAAATCACATTTTAATGTAATATATAAAAAAACAATAAAAAATATTAAATTGCACACGCTTAAACGCAAACACACGCGCTAACCCACACTTGTTCGCAAAACACGCTCTCAATCCTCACTCCACCCACTTCTCTGTTGTCAACCACAAGACAAACAAAATAAACAATCAACAAAATCACCACTGACGAAACCAGAACACACTGCCACTTCCGATTCCCAACATAGTTTCACTTAACACAGACACCACTTACTCAAAACACATACACAACATAATTTGCCTCTGCCGGGTGCAGCGCATTATACTGACATTCAAATGTCACACATCTCTGGAAAAGTAGGGAGTCTATCTATTTCAATGTAATTTTTTTGAGAAAAACTGTTGGTCAGAGCTCCAGAAATATTATTAAAAGGTGGAAAGAACATTTAGCTCATATAAGATATGGCAGGTCCGACAGATCCAGCATCGCCAAACATATTTTGGACACTGGCCATGGTATTAGTTCTGATAGTTTTAAGTTAAAGATTAATAAATGAAAGGTCTTAAGAGGATTTTTTCACGCCAAACCTCAGATGCTGAATTTAAACAATCTGTATGGCATTAATGTTCCATCAGATCTTTTCAATTTGTGTAGCTTTGAGAACAGTGCTATTACAAGAAATTATATTTGTTCCATGTAAACAAATGTCAGTAACCAATTGATTCATACGAAAATCGGGTAATGCAAAAATGGATAATTCGAAGAAAATTTTGGGTCCCTTGAATTCCGTAATAACGGAGTTCGATGGTATCTTTTTAAGCTATTTCTTAAATGACAATTATTCTAATAACAAGTAAATTATAAAAAAATCTTTTTTTTGGTAAAAATTCAAGCAATATAGCAAAACAATTGAGCAATAGTTCCATGTCTTAAAATTACAGAACTTACATATTGCTTCATATTTTTCTTAGAACATGCATTATAATCTGGATATATTTCTTTCCTAATTAGTATCAGCATCATCTTTTGACGAACATCCATCAATAACTATGAACGAAGGTCAACAGGATTGGCCTACGGAAAGAGAAATATCACATACTTTCACTGTTTATAAATCAAAATACTGTAAAGTGAAAAGAAAGGAATAAATTGATATATGATGATGAATATGAATTGATTTAGAGTATTGGTAAATTTACTGATTGGAATACACAATTTTAGTCATATCAGTTTTAAGAAACCAAGAGAGCAATCTATTAACCAGTCTTACTATTTTTGTACTAGCTTACTTGGCCAGTAACAGCAATACCAGTAATTGTTATGGATAATTTGCAATTTTAACTACTAAAAGTTTAAACCAATAATTCTTTCATAGAATATTACTATTTAAACCAGATGAGTTTGCAACCGTTCGTTTATATTGTTCATAGGGGAAATATGAGAATAGTTGTAGTAAGAACCTATTGATCTTAAGATAATAATTTTTGGATTGAATGTCACCAATTCGTCGACAGCAAGTTTAATGGCTTACTTGGTGTATGGAATATACATAAGATAGATGAATAAAACAGATCTACTATCAGGAGCAGACATTTTACTCGACTATTTTTAGTCAAAAAATACTAAAATGACTGCAGTGATGAATTGAACTTTTTCTGGTGAATCTGGGTCAGAAGTAGTAAAGAATCACTATTTAGATTCCCTGGGTGGCAGACAGAGTTTACAACTTATTTAAATAGTGACAAAGAATTTACAGGGCGTATCAAAAGTACGTTACCAAACTTTGAAGGCAGATTACCCACACCAATACAAGAAACATAGTCCATATAAACATATTTCGAAAATCCTAGATTTTTAGGAATTATGGAAAGTTTATGTTATTGGCAAGCCAGTAAAAGTGGTTGATATCTGGTTGCTATACCATAAAACGCACAATGGTGGCGGAGAAGGTTATAAGTAGCACTTGTGTGGAAGAAGGTTATGCCATGATAATAGGTGTTGAGCATTTAAGGGTGAATAATATGTCAATGGATAGTTTAAGGAAACCTAAGTACCTGTTATGAGTTACTTTTCATAGGAACATCCAGGACTTTAATTTGGGAAGACATTGTTCTTGTGAAGGGGGGTCCCGCATTTAACAAAATTATATGGAAAGTGGCCAATTATACGGAGGGAGGAGGGGGATGAAGCCCCCCCCCCCCGGCACACGGCACTGGGGGGGTGAATGCCATTAAACAGGGTCTAACAACTAGAGCAGACTACCACCATCTTGTAATCATCAAACTGAAGAGGGAATTCGGCGGCAAGGATCGTCTTACCAAGGTTCTTCAAAGAGATATAGTGTCGTCCATGCAGGGTTCGGTCCGTCTCTATAACATGGTTCAACCTTTTTTCAAAAAAAATCAATAACGCAATACATCAAGGCAATGAAATAAGCAATTAACAATAATCACCACAGTTCTTAATACAAAAGGACATTACTACCAACTAACTCAATACACAATGTTTCGTTCACGTACCTTTTTCCATATCTTCTTCTTAGTACAGTAATCAATGAGGAGAGCCTTAAACAATTCTTGCTTCAATCCGAATTCACAACAGACCTTATAGCCTTGACACATCCTTCGATACAAAACAAGGAAATATAGACATTAGTCAAGCACAATGCTGAAAACCAGAAAATGCGTCAAATTAAAACCAAGCTCAAAACAGGTCATGAGAATCTTGCAAATGTATAATCCAATGAAGAACTCAGCTGCCCATCATGATTCCTGATAAGAAAAGCCAAATTTTCAGACGTCATTTTTATGGCACGTCAACAATGGCGTCCTGTTGCTTATTTTTTCATAAAAAAAACTCCACTACCCCTTTTAACAATGACCCCAGCCCAAGTTCTTAACAAAGCCTGCACACCCAAGAAGAACAGCAGAAGTTCCAAGAAAAGCATCCCCTAAAGCCTGGTTCACATAAAGTGCGTTGTGCCTTGCGTCACCATTGCGTTGTGCGTTGCTGCGTCAATTTCGGTTCACATAACTTTTTTCGTGCGTCTGTTGACCGTCCGTTGGTCATGCGACAGGCGAATGTCGTGCGTTCAGTGCATTGAAAAAATTCAACTTTTGACCCTCGACGCTCGTGTGGATCAACGTTCTCCAATCAGCAGCAAGCACGCTAGTCAATCACGAAAGAGCAACGTATCCATCACCTTTGCTATATATGGTTTCTTTTTAATAAATTAAAAAAAATAGTTGCAATCAATAAAACTGATGGTTAGCTATTAGTTCTATTAGCCTAATAAAAGCAGGTAAAATGTTGGATCCATTGTAATGTGTATCGGATTAGAAGTTGATGTTGTTATCAGATGTCAACAGTACGAAGGTAAAACGATCGCTGATCGGTAAAAACTATCCGATAAAAACACGGTGGATTTGAGTTCATGGCTTTAAATTATCCAGACTTTGTTCAATCGTTTTCTAACAGTGAAATTAATATTCTAACCCTTCAGAACAATAATTAACCCCAAAAAAGCAAATAAACATGGCGTGAAATAATGTCGTGCGATAGTCAATGTTTTGGGTTATTGATGTTTAATATAATCGATGGTTTGATACACTTTATTTTTTATTATTTATTTATCATTTTTTATTTATTTATTCACAAAAATTTATGTTGGAGGTCAGCTGTGACCCTGACCTGGGACCTTCGTTAATCTTTTTATATATTTTTTTGCTTTTTTTGTTTTCCTTCTTCTGTTTTTGCCTCTGCATGCTGGCAACATCAATTCTGAAAGGGGTTTTTTTTTTCAAAGGCAGGCCACATAATTAACAAACATAGGTTTATTTCGAAACCTTAAAATTAAGGATTTTTTTTTCCTGTAACTGAACTCTCTCCCAGGTTATCAAATGATGAAATGAATAATAAAACAATTTGTATAATAAATATTCTTGAAAACGCTAATTCAATTGTCGAATCTATTTTTTTTCTTCTTAATTTCTAACAGAGTTTATGATAAACAAGTAGTTTATTGCATTACTAGTTTCACAAACATCGATCATGAATAGATTATTTATGGACTTTTTTTTTTTAACAGCGATTATAAAATCTATGTTAAATTTTTATGCCATCCCATAACGTCGAGGCCGACGTTCCGAATGGAAGTTATGTGAAAAACGCAGCGCAACGCACAAAGCACTTTATGTGAACCAGGCTTAAATCAAGCTAACAAAAGGGTAACAACAGACAGTGTAATTATTATAAACAATAGCAAAATGAAACCAAAAATTATAGGAAATGCTAATACAGTAAAGGAAAACAATGTAGGATGGTAAGAAATAAATTGGAGCTTAACACAGACGTGTGAGGGCTCACTGAGCCGTTACTTATGTATTAATTTTTTAATGAAAATTTTTTTTTTAAATGAAAAGGGGAAAAAAAAATTATTTTTTCTCCAAAACAACCAAACAGGTTATTAACAAATTAAAAAATAAATAAATAAATTGCTCGTACATGTTGAGTTTATTGAATTTGGATTACTGGTATGAACACAACAACCATTTTTTCATTTTTAGAAAATATTAATATCTCTAAAAAGGCCTAACCAATTGTCAAGTCACAATGTAAGGTATCCTCTAAGTATGTATTTATTTCATTTGATTCTCCTTTTTGCCATTTCGGAGGAGTTAGCTGCACAAAATTGGTCACATACATACATATGGAAAAATGTTTTTTTCAAAATTCATCATATCTCTTCAAACCATTAGTTTTTAAGTAGAGTTCAGAGAAACAAAATAATTTTGAGTTTGGGAAATGAACATATAGGCCTTCACTCTAAGTGAGTGGTAGGCCAATTAAAATTAACATTGAAATACATTATTTGGTGACACAAGGACCTTTCAGATTATCTCTGATTCTTTCTTAACATCAATTTATTCCTTTCTTTTCAGTACGTTTTAATATTTACACTAGAGGCAAACCATCTCGCCATCACAGGACACGCACGTAAGAAATATGAAGAAGTGATGTCCATTCTCTACTTCTGTAATGACCCTTTTAAAACCGCAACTCTAGAGTCCATAGACATTTTCAAGGCCAAGAACTCGTCTCCTGACCTCCTCCTTAACTGTCAAACGGATTTTGAGATTTTTTCCATTCTCAGTTCTGTCTCAGATTTGCTGTAATTCTCTTTTTATTTTATTTTATTGTGACACGTTCTACTGTTGATATTTTAATTGTATTTTACGGCTAGCTCAACCAAATAAACAACCCACTTTATAATCAACGGCCAGAGTGTCGGGTTCGTAGAAGAAAATAAATGTGAAAAAGACTCGAGAGTGAATTATCTCATATAGAAATAAACAGGCAAGGTGTTAGAATTAAAACAAAAATGATCTTTATTTCAGGAAAATTGTCAAATTGGAAAAGGAGATTAAATGCAAATGAACTTACAGGGTCGGGACACATTAATATGTGTCACGACAATAGCCCAAAACGGGGTTAATGACAATACATATAAAGGAAAATAAACAGGTGAAAAACAAACAAAAAGAGAAGAGCTCAAGCTCAATTTATTCATACTAAAAAGATAAAAAGAATACCAGCAAACAAACAAAAAAATAAGAAAAAAAGGAACAAGCAAAAAAGAAAATTAAAATCAAAAAAAGAGGTTTATCTGAATTAAATTAAACATATCTGAATCAGCACTACTGATATATTGGATATAACAACTTATTAGTTTGCATGCAGGATCGTGCCTTGCAATCTGAGTATATTATCTATCGGTTGTAAAGATAGTTTTATTACTTCTATTTGAACCGTATACCCAGATAAAGATCCTTTCGAGAATTCTAGGTGCAAACACCAGCCCGTGCAGAATTTTTTTAAACGTACAACCCATGGCCAATTGCAACCCATTGAATTCGACCACCTCTGTTCGAACATGTTGGAACGTCCCATGGTATGCAGATGAAAAATCATTGCATATCATTAAAAGCTGACAACAGCAGACGTGTAATAGCATCTGTTAACACAGCAATTGTCGTCGTCATGGGCAGAGCAAGTGACCTGTTGGACCTCCAAAAGGGGATGATCATTGGCGATCGGGCCGAAGGGGGCAGCATTTCAGAAACGGCCACCTTTGTGAACTGCTCTAGGGCTGCCGTTGTGAAGGTGTATCGCGACTGGACGAACCAGACAGTTTCGAGCAACCGAAGAGGTAACTGTGGGGTCCCACGGGCCATTGATCCTAGAGGCGAGCGTCGTTTACGACGCTTGGCCAAGACCAATCGGCGTGCCACTGTTGAGCAACTGACACAGCAAATGAACAGTGGGGCCACTAGGCGTGTCAACAACAAGACAGTGCAAAGATCCCTCTTGAGGTTAGGGCTCCGGAGCAGGCGTATGGTAACAGCACCCATGTTGACGCCTGTGCATCGCCGAAAATGCCTCCAATTCGCAATGGACTATCGCCATTGAACCTCTGCCGAGTGGCAAAGGGTTGCTTTCTCTGACGAGTCACGGTTTCTGGTGAACTGAGTGGACGGACGATGGAGAATTCGCCGGGAAGCATCTGAGAACAGGCATCCCGACACCATCGTTGGCAGACGACAGGCTGGTGGGGGAGGTGTGACTGTTTGGGGGATGTTTTCGTGGTATGGTCTGAGTCCACTGATACCGCTGGAGGGTACACTGAATGCTGTTCATTACCTGACGATCGTCGCAGACCAGGTACACCCCTTCATGTGATAGTGTTTCCTCAGGGTGATGGCACCTTTCAACAGGACAATGTTCCCTGCCAAACTGCCAAAATTGTTCAGGACTGGTTCGAGGAGCATGAGGATGAATTCAAGCTACTCCCATGGCCACCAAACTCCCCGGACTTCAACCCCATTGAACATTTGTGGGACCATCTCGATCGCCATATCCGCAAGCTGGACAATATTTATCCAATTTTAAAAAGTATCCATAATTCCAATGTAGACCCTGCTGTAAAGCAATTCAAAAGACTATCTTGCCTATATGCTACTTACTTCAAAAGAACCCTCACTTCAAAAGACCACTTTTAAATTTATTATTATTAATTCACTAAAGTTCACTTCTATGGATCCATAAATATAAAACTCATAATAAACATGTGAAACGTTCGGTTATCATTATTATTTTTTTTTAATATATTCTTTCATGGATCAACCTGTCTTTATCTATTTATGTCCTCACTTTTTGTATTTTCCTGTTACTTGTTATCCTATCGTTTTTTTTTTACTGCTTTCATCCAGTTAGTGTACCTTTTATAGTGTACCCATTCGCTTATTTTCATTTGCTGTATTCCAGGGTGACTAACGACCGGGAAAACCGGGAAAGTCAGAGAATTTTTTGTAACTGGGAAAAGTCAGGGAATTTTATGAATTCATTTTGCTAGACACCCTGGTATCTTATCCAACCAATGTACACCTATGTTATTTATTTTACTTCTACCTTCATTGTACTTATTACTCATTGCCTTTGTCATGCCATTCGTTGTATTTTTATCCAATCATATTACTCCATTGTACCATATTTCTGTATATAAAGGCGAGAAGCCACTAGTGTAGTTTATATCCTTGATAAATCCGGGAATAAATGGCGAAACTAGTCGGAAACTCTGTTCTCCCTTTATTGTATTATAAAATCTTTATCAATTTTATTGATAGAAACAATACTAAGAACTCCCAACTTATTGATCTTAATATTTAAACCAAATATGAGAAGCAAATATGTCTAGTATTAATTGTTATTACTATCCATTTATATGATAGTAATAACAATGATTCATTGGCTTTCAAAACATTTTGCAAACTATTATATGAGGGTAAGTCAATATAGACCTTATCCACTTTGACAACAAAAACAAAGCCTTTATCGCGAGGGAGAATTGATTTCTGGGTGGGATAGCTTTGCTGCCTTCATTTCGTTTGTTAAATCTCTATCGGTGAAGTCTTTTATCGATTATAAAAAAAGTATCTATTTTAAAAGTCTTCCAATCGTGCATCAACAAAGATGTATAGAAAAAAATAAGTATATTTGGAAACATCGATTCTTAAGATCAACGCAGAACCAGAAAAAAAAAAAAAAAGTTTTGTCCTGCATGTCGTTAATTTAACACAATTACTGTTTATGATATATTAAAAATTATTTCTTTATTTCATATATATTTTTTATTAAAAAAAACAACTGTACAATGTTTTCTCTTAATCACTGTCATTGAAAGATGCCTTGCAGTATTCTAAATTTAGAGTCTTTAATTGTACTCTAATGATCCACTTCTAACATGTATTGAATGCGTGACAGTTGTCTAGATAATAAGCAGGTATTTTGTGAATGCAGGTATACATAATGTTGCACCACGACTTGCCAATAATTCATTAATGAGAAAACCACGATCAGGCATAACCAGATTACCTGGCCAAATTAATCGAGAAGCCCGCACTTTTTTGTCAATTCCATATCATTTTCTCAGCCTTCCCAATAAAATGAGATGAAAGAAATGCGTTCAGTGAGACTAATTGCAATTAAAAAAAGATTATAAAAAAAAAGAAAAAAAAACATTTCATGGTGCATCCAAATGCACTACAGCTTCGTGCCATAGTTAATTTGCATATAATGTAAAAAAGAAAAACACACAAAAAATAAAATAAAATAAAATAAAAAAACAAAAAAACTCTGGATGAGGAAATTGCAACCCAATGCAGCTGGCGTAAACAAATAAAAGCAGAAGCACGAGTTCTCTCCCCTGGCAATGCGCATGCGTGCCGGAAAAGTCAAGCGGATAAGGTCTATATAAGTCGCAAAATGGCATAGAAATGATAGTTGAAATAGTTACCTGATGAATTTTATTTTATTTTTCAACGTAATCTCCATGAACATTTACCGCAGACATTTGTCCCAGCATTTCATGAGTCCCTCAAAGCCAGCAGCAAAGAAGGTTTGTGGTTGGTGTCCTAACCAGCTGGTAACCTCCTGACAGAACTCCTCCATATCCTGGAAACAGTGACCACCCAGGTGACCCTTCAGTCAGCCAAAGAGGAGAAAGTCCAAATCCAGATGGTGCCAAATCCGAACTGTAGGGCAGATGTTCCAGTCTAACAGGAAACACTAATATAGTAAAGGAAAAAGATGTAGGAGGGCAAGAAATAAATTGGAGCATAACACAGACTTGTGAGGGCTCACCGATCCGTTACTTACACTACATGATCAATGGAGTTGGGATACCTGTTGCTCTATTGTAAAGCCGCAAAAAGCTTCAATCAGTAATGTGTAGGGCCACCCCGAGCTGCTATCACGGCCTCCACCCTACATGGTATACTGTCCACAAGTTTACGGTATGTGTCCACAGGTATTGACCTCCCATTCCTCGAGGAGTGTCGTGGTCAGTTCCTGGACAGATGTAGGGCGAACCATCATGGATCTCACACGTCGTTCCAATTCGTCCCAAAGATGTTCGATGGGGCTGAGATCAGGACTCTGGGTGGGCCAATCCAGTTCTTCAACCCGCATCTCATCAAACCAGTCAGATATGGATCTTGCTTTGTGGCAAGGCGCATTGTTGTGCTGGAAGAGGAACGGGCCGTCATCGAAGTGTTCCCACAGCGCTGGAAGTGCCCCGTTATCCAGAATGGTCCTGTAGCCATCAGCATTGTGGTTTCCGTCCACCTTGATGAGTGGGCCCAGTCCAGTCCAGGAAAAACACCCCAGGTGTTCATAGGGGTGTCCCAACTCCTTTGATCATGTAGTGCATGTATTAATTTCTTAATAAAAAAAAAAATATTTTTAAATAAACAGGGAAAAAAACAGGATACAAAAATTATTTTTTCTCCAAAACGACCGAACAAGTTATTAACAAAAAAAATTTACCTTAATAAGAAGAGTCTGTACATGTCGAGTTTATTGAATTTGGATCGCTGGTACGTGAACGAGCCAGTTTTTCATTTTTAGAAAAATATTTATATCTCTAAAAAGATCTACCAATTCTGAAGTCACAATTTAAGATACCCTCTAAGTATGTATTAACTTCATTTGATTCTGCTTTTTGCCATTTCAGAGGAGTTAACTGCACAAAATTGGTCACATTCTTTTCATATGGAAAATTTTTTTTCTAAATCCATCATATCTCTTCAAACCATTGGTTTTTAAGTAGAGTTCAGAAAAAAAAAAATACGAGTTTGGGAAATGAACATGTAGATCTTCACTCTTAGTTGAACCCTGATAACGCAAATCATCAGTGGAACACATAAAAATTTTGACTTATCAGGTTTTGGAATTAACCAGTAAGTCCAAAACGAGGCTACATGACCACTACAAAGATTGCATGTTATTTACAATATTCCTCTGAATTTGATTAGTTTTAATGAGATCCATATACAAAAACAGTGCGGACCCAGTAAAATACGGCCCGTTGCAACATGAAATCAATTCCAATGCTGTTTTGGCATGGCTTCCGGTTTGTAAAAATTTTCGAAAGGCATCTCATGGCGATTTTTGCCCATTTGTTTTTTATCTGATGATAAATATTTTATATTTGAAACTTTACGAGAATTCACCTTTTTCTCGAATTTCTGTTACCTTTACATCGAAAAAGGCAATGAGATGGTGAAGTTTCGAAACTAAAATGGCGACAGCCAATCCGAAGTGTATGACTGGTTCTAAAAACTCGTTTGTGATCGTTCATGCAATGAACTTTATGATCAACATGAACACTTCCTCTAATGAACGTGCAGTTGTTACCATTTACTACGTCTAAATATTTTCCCACTGAACGATCGCAATCAACAAGTTCGATTCGCAATTTTGCGTTCGCACTAAGTTTTGATTTTCACAATCGCTGCCTACGCTAAGTTTTGATTTTCCTGCATCATGTGGACGTAAAAATTAAAGTTGAAAAATAAAATAGTTTCAACAGGCAAAGCTTGTTTTTTAAGATAGGTTTTGATTAAATTTAGGAATACCTCTTCACTAAAACCAAAATTACTTTGAGTTAACAGGGATTTTTAAAAATTTTGTTTGAGTTAATGAATGAATTTTCAATTGAATTAGATGTTTTGGTGGATGGGACTTAGAATATCGTTCGAGTTAACTGGGAATTTGAGTTATCAGAGTTTGAGTTATTAGGGTTTGACTGTATTTGGTGACACAAGGACCTTTTAGATTATCTCCGTTTCTTTCTCAATATCAATTTATTGCTTTCTTTTAATTACATTTTAATATTTAAACCAAAAAGCAAATATGAGAAGCAAATATGTAACTAGTGTTAATTGTCAGTAATATCCATTTATTACAAATGATTCATGGTTTTCAAAACATTTTGCAAAGTTTTATATGAGGGTAAGTCAATATATACGTCGCAAAATTACATAGAAATAGTTACCTGATGAAAATTAGTTTATTTTTCAATGTAATCTCCATGAACATTTAAACATTTGTCCCAACGTTTCAAGAGTCCTTCAAAGCCAACAGCAAATAAGGTTTGTGGTTGTTATCCTAACCAGCTGGTAACCTCCTGACAGAAGTCATCCATATCCTGGAACCCTTGACCACCAAGGTAACTATTCAGCCGAAGAGGTGAAAGTCCAAATCCAGATGGTGCCAAATCCGGACTGTAGGGTGTATGTTCCAGTCATTCCCACCTAGGGACCGTATGTGAGCCACTGTGATATTGGTACTGTGTGGATGAGCGTTAACATCGAACAGAAAAACTCCATTTCGCAAAGCACCTGGACATTATAAATGGCTTTCCTGGATAGACATTTTTTACTGTAAACAGGTAGCATTTTCTTGTGCACTTGCTGAGCAGATTTACACTGCTCAAACTTTGAATCACGGGAAAATTCGATTCACAGATACTGAATTACGGCTCATTGTTCATCACGGGTACAATCAGCTAACCCACTTGACACTCGAATGACTCATCGCCACACGAGAACTGGAATTTTGTACTTGAATCTGAAGTGTACGTTATTCTGAAATTAAGGGGGGGGGGGGAAGGAGGCCTGTGAACGATGCATATCCACTGTATAGTATGTGCACAGAAAAACATAAGAAAACATGTACATGAAGTGTTAGGTGGTTTGTTTGTTATTAATGTCCTTTTCAACTGCTATGGTCATTTCAGGACGGCGTTATAGGGGTCGCAAATTTTGCCTCGCAAGGGTTTTTTAACGTGTAGCCAGCAAACAACTACACGGAACCAATGGCTTTACTTCCCTTCCGAAGGAAGTGCTTGATCTCAGGATTTCCCCCTGAAAAATCCTCGTCATCCTCGGCCGGGATCAAACCTGCGTACTCTGGTATCAAAGGCGATCACACAACTACTGGGCCACTGAGGCCGATATATGAAGTGTAGCATTTTATTTTATTCAATACAAATACAGAATACATGAGGTATGGTATTACCACAGTTGATTAATTTTTTAAAAAAAATCTGTGATGGGCGATTTCTTTCTATAACTTGCCTCCCCAAAAAATCCTCCATTTCTAACATGGTAAAGTGAAATGAACAATACGTCGTGCAAAAAAAACTTTCGTAAACTTTTTATAGTCTCCATTGCTGCAAAAGTTGAGACAGGCATTACCTCTGGTTCTAAACGGCCATTTTCATCTTCGTCTTCCTGGTCACTTTCAATTTCATTTTGTTGTTGTCCCATGTTTAGAATCTCTGAATCTGTGAACTCAGCAGAGGTGTAAAACCGTTTCATACAGTATGGGTCTTGACTGAGTTGCATGCAGAGATTGTGGGCTTATATATGACACTGACATGAAAAGTGACGATTAAATTCTATTAATCAAGATGTGTCGAAGTAATAAATAAAAACAATGCAACCATACAGGGAAAAACATTCCATTTATTGAAATATTTACACATCTTTAATCCCTGGTGAGGTAGCCCAAATCTCCAAATCTTTAATTATTAAAGACATATTTTTGGAGGTTGGTTCAGGAATGAACACATCAGAAATAACATATTTGCTAAACCATACAAAAATCATAATCATCTTCGATACCCAGCTATAAATATGAAACCGGAATTTGCCTATAAATGGCCCTAGCTGTCAATGTGGTTGCTGTCAAACCGCGTCATTGGTGCCGTTTTCTTACTCTGACATCTGACAAAGATTTTCAACTCACTACAATACAATTTTCATATAACAGCAAAGTTTGTAATACATTGAACATGCCGAATTTTGTATCTGGAAACTACGATTTGCGGACAGCAGTGATTTCTATTATCATTTGAAGAAAACTGCTGCAGAATCGCATCGAATGCTGGTCAAAGTTTATGCTGAGAATGCTCTTGGTAAATCAGTGTTTTGAGTGGTTTAAAAAATTCAAAAGTGGCGATTTTAACGTGAGAAGCGAAGAACATGGAAGACACAAAGTTATCTATTATGAGCTGCTGAAAGCTGGTGAAACCATTAATACTGAATGCTACCGACAACGAATGATTGATTTGAATGATGCTTTGCGTCTAAAACGACCAGAATATCAAAAACGGCAAC
Organism: Rhysida immarginata; assembly: GCA_023313115.1. Taxonomy (NCBI): domain Eukaryota; kingdom Metazoa; phylum Arthropoda; class Chilopoda; order Scolopendromorpha; family Scolopendridae; genus Rhysida; species Rhysida immarginata. Next base: position 2,979,011 of record JAHWFO010005168.1, on the reverse strand, counting down.
ACAAAGTGATTTTGCTTCGTGATGTCCCGTTCACAATGGGCCGGCAAGGCGGCAAAGCAACGAAGCGTCTTTTTCTGGCTCCTCTCTCCTGACTCCTCCGTCGCCCATGCGAGTTGTTCCCACTGGACCGGCACGAGAGAAGCGGCAAGGGAAGAGAAATATAATGGCGGCAGCGTTTCGATCTTAAGTTATTGCAGTAAAACTTTGGACGAACTTCATGGTCCATAAAAATTTTTAGTATCCGAAATTTGCTATATCTGAGACAATTCGGAATTTGTTATATCACTGTTGAAAGGCCAATTGGCACAGTTGGGAATTCCGAATTGTTTCGTTTATTTTTTTTGTATCCGATTTCATTATAAAGAAGTTCAACTGTAATTATGTCGCTGAGAAAGCATAATTAAAACAAACCAAAACTGAGTGTGCATTTATATTTGTTCAGTATGCATATTTTTCTCGTATTTATAAAAGTTTTCAAGATCATTTTTAAATTTGATTGTAGCCAACTTCAATCGGCAATATTTCCAATCGAAGCAATCGAAAAACAAGTTCGTGATTACATTTCTGTTCTAAAACTTGCTAATTTCCAACTGAATTATCTAAATAAAATTTAACCAAACTTATATATTTAACAATGTAAAAAGCTAATGAACAATAGCAATTTATAATTTCACATTTACAAAATAAAGTGCATTCTCTTTATTCTATTTCACTATAAAATTGTGATCCGCCATCATTCTTTTGATCACGTGCTCCAGTAGTCAAACGTGATTGGATGAGCCTCGCTGAGAGCGGCAACCGGCAAAAGTTGAACAAATTTCAAGTTTGCCACCTGGCTTATTTGCCGGCCGCGGCACTTGACGTGACCTGTTTCTAGTTGGCCTTGGGCATAGTGCGCATGTGTCAATGGGTGCCGCTTCGCCGCTTTACTGCCTTGCCAGCCCAGTGTGAACCGGGCATGATAATGCACCATCACTCACAGAAAAACTTATCAAGCAAACGATTGAGCATTTAGCTGGGAAATACTTTCGCATGAGGCTTACTCAACAAACTTGGCTCCGTCCGATTACTACTTATTTGCATCGATGGAACATGCACTTGCTGAGCAGCGCTTCACTTATGCCGAAAATGGCTCGATTATTGGTGTGCCTCAAAAGAGCAAACATTTTTTTGGCATGGCATCTACAAATTGTCAGACAGGTGGAAAAAATTTATAGCCAGCGATGGGCATTACTTCAAATAAAATATTTTTATCATTTTCATATAATAAACCGTGTATTTTCTATACAAAAATTCTGATTTCATATTTATATACCTGGTAGA
>JAHWFO010005168.1:2966375-2977288 GCA_023313115.1 Rhysida immarginata | reverse complement strand
ACGATGAATATTTTACTCTGATTATAAGTCTCTGTTATATTATGTTAATTATGATTTCCTTCATTTTAATTTATTTGTTTATATTTATTTTCTTTTTCAATTATGTTTATTAACTTATCTACACATGGCAATATGAGTCATGATTGTGCATTTGAACAAATAACATTCCTTGTTAGCCCCACGGTTGAAACTAGCTTTTTGATTGGTGGGGCATATCCATAAATTGTGAACGCAATCAGCCCCACGTGTAGTTGTATCATTTCCCTGATGATGTAGTTAATACGAAACGCGTAGGCAATAAAAGCTTCTACCCTTTGCTAATCTTAGAGTCCTTATTTTATAAAATTTAGAATAATAAATAGCAAATCATTACATAACAATATGAATTTTTACAGATATACAGGGTGATTCGAAAGTCCCCAAACTTAATTTCATCCATCCCTGGTATTATTTATAATATTTCTAATAAATTTCTGAACAAATAATAATAAACATGGGAGTGGTTGCGTCTCAAAATTTTCGCCTCAAGTCAATTATATATTTACACTTATTATTTTATTACATTAGTTTAAATGGATTAGTGATTACTGTCATTTTGGGCAGAACCCCTCAGCCTCCCCTTGTCTTTCTCTGTCAGCGTTCCGCGATCCCCCCTCCCCCTTGGATGGATGACGTAAATTGTGGACGACCCTTTATTAACAAGTCTGCTCATTAGTTATCATCATCAATTATTTATTTATTATGGAATTCCTACAACACTAACATAGTCTAAGACTAAATAGAATAGAATTCATCCTTAGACTATGATCCTAATTTAGTTAAGCTGATCATGTTCATTAATGTTCATACTAACTAGGAGCTTATAAATCGTATCAAGATCCTACCTGTTCTTGATCGTATGGATAACAATTATCGGCATAAGCTCTTATTGTACGCTTTGCTGTGAATAACAATCGATGTAAGGGGCAAAACTGAATACCTTAATTGGATTTGGATGTAAAAACGCTTAAATTATAATAATTATTAACAAATTATAATTACTTTATCATCATTTTAGTCAAATTTTGAAACCAGCATGGAATCATTACGAACCGGAAATAGAATCATTGTAAGTAAGCTACCATCTAGTGATAAGAAAAGTGAACAAGAATGATTTTACCGTGGCCTTTGAGATATTATCACGGATTTTACCGCCCACAGATTAAAAACACATTTTCATAAATAACAGTAAAGAAATAAGAGCACATTTTCGTGTTATTTCTTTATTCTGTGGTTGCAGCAGATAAACATCAGCCACGGACACCTAAACAAACCTGCATTTAAAACATTTTAAATAAAACTATATACCATACTACCAAGACAGCACACAATGTCTTAAGGACGTTCTAAAAGGTCCGAATATCCCATTTTGGTCTTGGTCTTTAAGGGACGTCTTTAAGATCTTTCAAACAGACCAATTTTATAGTGACAAAATTTATTGTTTATACAAAATAAATTCAATTTTAATTTATCAACAAACAGTTTATTTATTTCACTGTTTATTTATCGACATTTTTATATGAACATCATGTTCTAAAAGTCTTTCAGCGGGACATTTAGCAAAAATTTAGTATTTATACTGCTTGATTTTGTAAAAATAAAAAGCATTTAACTTATAACGGTTAATTGCAAAATTTACTTTTATTAGTTTTAAATCAAAGTTTAAGGCTGAAGTTATACTTTTCCTAAAATTTTCTTAATTAAATAAAAACAGTAAATAATAATTAATAATAATTACGGTGGTGTGAACTCCTAATTTATTATTAATTATACCTGACTCCTACAGGTTAAATGACTTCGGGAGAAGAAAGAAGATCGTTGCTGAGCTTCTGAAGTATAGTATTTTTTCGTTTTCATTAAATTTGATTTTGAAACTGCATCGAACAGTACGAGAGAAAAAAAAAAAGAGGTATATCTTTCCTATTTTTCCAATTTGGTTAGTTAACAGGGTAATTATATAATAAATTATAACGAAAACGTGGTTGACCTTGCTGATCTGTGGATACCATGAGTCATTGTGGAAATAGTGGAATCCAACGTCTCCTCCTTTGCAATTTGATTAATGTTTAAAGTCAGAGTAAGCAGTAAACTTCTTTTTTTTTTTCAAATATTTTATTAGAACAAAGCGAGATGAGAATATTGAAGATGTGCAAATACAACTTTAATAATTTTTAAAAAAAAAACTGTATGTATTTTAAAAATAATTAAATAAAAATTCCGATGAAATATATTTTTGTATTATTTATTTGCTTAAGAATTTCTCATGCATCAATTCTAATTCTTCAGGGTTTAGACATAATTCATTATCTACATGAAGTCTAGAAATTTTATCGTATTCTACGCAGGAAGTAAATTAAACCACTGTACTATAAATAACAATTATTACAACTTATTAAATATATTTATCTTTATGCAATATACAACCAATTATCATAATATTACAAATTATTTCAATTTTCAAATATCACTACCAAAGTTTATAGATCTCAGAACATCCTGTGGCCTTCCTCAGAATGTGAGAAAAAAAGAACTAGAAGCGGTCGTATGGATCTGTTCAGAATATCCGAAAATGCTGTAAGCGTGTCCGAGCAGGCATTGTTGGACACTGAGTCATTTCCGACCATGGGTTTATTGGCAAAAGTGTTCATATATGGATGGTTGGGCAAATGAGTTCATCCCCTCTACCTCCCTGTTATGTTTGGACAAAGACTTCCGATACATCCTGCCTATAAGTGCAGGCACTGCTTCGGATGACAAACACAGTATTAACATAATTGTTACCCTAACAACAAAAACACAACTACTGTGATGAAATTAACACTACTAAAATTCAATATAATTGCAATCTATCTTGTATGTAGCTTAACATGATAGTGGTTTCTCAGGTAAAACTGTCTTGACTGCACATGCACTTGTCAGTTCCTTCACTTCCCATAAGATCTTCCTCAAGGCAGGAATGGAAGTTGGAGTTGTTACGTCAATTTTACGCTTTCCGTGGTTTCTATAAAGGCAGCGACACAAGGTCACATTTATCATCAAGTCAAATCTAAATTCCATTTATTTATGTATTTAAATTAAGTTAAATAGATTAGTGATTGTCGTCATTTTGGGCAGACCCCCCAACCTCTCTCCCACCCCTTATCATTCCCCATTAGTATTCCGCGATACCCCCTCCCCCCCTTGGATGGATGTCATAATTTGTGGACGACCTCTATAATGATAGGCAGTGTTAATCTTCCAAAGGTCGCTCTTTCAGCAATAGATGTCACTCTATTTTTTCCTCTAACCCAAAATGCAATGCATATATTTCATCTTTGTTTGTTGTAGTTTTGTGATAACTTGTATTCCTAGATATCTTACTTGGGGTACCAAATCGTATTTGTTACTCGACCTCTATTAAGAAACTTAAGTTATATTCGGGATAAACAGCGTAAGTTCTTTATTTATTCTTGCTTATTAATCATGTGAAACAGAGAAGAAGATACAGATGTAAAATCCAGATCGAAAGAGAATTTAGAAACTAAATTTAAAGAGAATTTATAGATTCGACTTTCCAGCTCAAGATTTCAAAAATTTAATAGTTTGCTCTCGCAGGCGCTAGAAAGAAGGTGGGCTTTTTTCCATAGTTTTGTTAAGGTGGGCTTCTAAAAATTCACTTAAATCATTGGGCATCTAAAAACGCCCCGCTCTCAAACTTGAATCTGATTGCGCCTGGCCACTTTCGCTTTGCAATAATTTAAAATGGCCAACATTGAAAGCGTATCCCCGAGGGGATTTATTTACCTGAAGCCACAGAACAGGTCAAGCAAGAACAGATGAAGGGGGGGGGGGGCCCCTTCATCCATCTCTGGTCAAGATATACACTAGGGGCGATGGAGTTGAAGATGAAAGCTTAATAATTTTTATATTTTAAATTTTTCTCTTAGGCTTCGAATTTTCTTTAAACTTTAGTTTTTCTCGTACGTAGATTTTTGCATTTTAATACTCGTTTTTATTGTTAGGTAAATTGTTTCTATCCCTTCATTCGCAAAACGAAACTTCAGAACCGCACAATCGCAAAAGCGAAACTTCACTAACCGCACAATCGAATTTAAACAACGAAAAACGTACTTCTGACAAAAGAATAAACTAAACATAAAGAAACAACAACGAAAACAAACTAACCTAAAAGACGCAGACGAAACACACCCCGCGCAGTCCCAAAAGCCTCGACATCACAAAAACACCACTCGCCGCCAAACTGGAAATTTGAAACATCCTGAATTCTGACATTTTAAAAAGTTTAAAAACACTGCCATAAAAAGACTCGGTTAATTTTCATTGTCCGCACAATCGCGCTAAAACTGAATGCGAACAAGGATTCATGCGCGCGCCCTACCCCCCCCCCCCACCCCCCCACACCACACGAAAGATGTACTCCGTATTACACTATGGGAGAAAAATTTTGCTGACAAGATTAATACAAATATCATTTTGGCCCCATTTGCCCGAAGCTCCACAGAAAAAAAAACCCCACAAGCATCAAAACTCCATACACCACACAAACACACGCACAAATGCAGAGATCGGATGTTTTAACAGCAGCTCCGCACACCAAACATGAAAAGCGAAAAACCGACATAACAAACGCTAAAAAACAAATACAACAATTAAACAACTACAAAAAGAAATATTAACTCTTTACAACACAAACAAAACAGCGCAGAAACAATTGCCACTAAAAAAAAACAAAAAAAAACGAAAGCACACACAAAAAAAACTGGAAACTCAAAAGAAAAAAAAAACAAGATTAAAGCCTGTTTCACAATTAAATCGCCTGCATTAGCCCCAGCGGATTCACCAAAGAAGCGTATAATAAACAAGCGAATTCGCGAAGCAGGCGATTTAACAACTTACCGTTTCCATTTCACAATTAAATCCGCGGCCGCATTAACCAGAGATCCTAATCTAACGAGATGCGACAATGCGTATATGCGAATGATATCTGACGTAATATCTCGATGATATCTGACGTAATCAAAAGGTCTTCAGAGACGATAACGGCGACAAGGCACAGATTTTAAATATTTCGATGTTTAAAATACGACATGTCCCTTACATACGGAAATTATTTTAATCATAAATCAAAAATTAAAGAAATTAAGAAAGAAATCAAAAAGAGTTCATTTATATTTAATTAATACAAGAAGTATTGTTATTCGGTCATGGTTAGTTACAAGATGACAACACTTGCGAATGCTCTCTTGCCATTTGAGCGTTTGTTACGAGATGGCGCCACGGGTATTTTGCCATATCAAGTATGCTATGGGAATTTTGAATTTTGCTTATTGTCGCATCTCGTTAGATTAAGGATCTCTGGCATTAACTGTCTTCTGATTGGTTCATTCCCAAACGAGATCGATGTCACACAAAATGGCATCTCGCAGCGACCTTCGTCGCGAGTATAATCTCGAGAAGCCTCGGTCGCATTCATAGGCGAAGGCTGTTTTTGACAGCAATATTTTTTAAATTACATTCTCAAATGCCAATTTAACATCGACAGTGTGTTCACCCAATATGACAACAAAGATGCGCCGAAACTTGACGTTTTCTGATTAATTGATGCGTATCCACTTGTATTGAAAATCCGACTGCAAAGCAGTTGCGGAATCCGCTAAATTCGAACCAGCTTGAATTGAAATTTCCGCCAATAAAGCAGTTGCGGAGAGCAATGCGGGCGAATTCCGCTAATTGTGAAACGGCAGTCCGTGCGGAAAATCTTCGTCTTGCGATGCGAGCTCCGCATCCGCCTGTTTTCCGCCCGCAAACTGTAATTGTGAAACAGGCTTAAGGCGAAATACAAAAAGCTCGCACAACAAAAGCGTAACAGAAAAACTAAAAACCACCAGAGGGAACCACGTCAACTTTCGCAAAACTCACAAAAACGCAAGAGCGAAACGCCCGACAGGTTGCTTTCACGCGCGACGATTCGACAGCTTTGCGAATGTGCGGATAGTGGATTCCAAACAACTGCATTGAAATCTAATAAATCCCCACTATAACTCCTGTGGTTTTATAGATTATAACTAGCAGACCCGGCAATGCTTCGATATTATTATGTATGAGCATCTTCTAAAAATCAACTGATGAAGCGCCATCTTTTGGCTCTTCTAAGGTGAGCATATTCCAAGACATTAAATTAAGATATTTTTTCTTAAGCCTATATGTTGCCGCAAGCTAACCTCAACTTACCTGTGAAAACCCCATGAATATTCGTCAAGTAGTTTTGGATTTTAGCGTGTTCAAACAGACAGACAAAGTTTTTAAAAATGTTCTTATTGTGTTCTGTTTCACTCCTCTATAATTACCGGCCCTTTAGCTGAGTGAATTTGACGCAGCGCCGGAGATGAAAGGTGAAGAATAATGTTCACTTTTTTTGTATATTCACATTCAGAAATTGCAAAATTTCATCAACAAAGAGTCCGAGCAACGCCGAGTATATCAGCTACTTCATAATAAATCGAAAAATAGTCATGGATACTTTAAATAAATTTTAAATCAAATAACAAAATCGATGTTTTATGACCAATGTACAAACTAAGCTTTCAACATGCCAATTTGTATGTTAATTTATGAAAACCAAAAAAATAATCCGGAAAAAATCTGGAAAACATAAAATACCGGAAAATTGGATCAAGACAATTAAGAAATGAACCAAACAGACATTTGATCTCGTCAATTGCCATCACCGTAACAAATATCATTATTCTAGACCTATTTTTACTCGCGAAATACTGCATTGGATTTAGACGGCAGAAATATAAAACTGGGGGGCCAATCTTTGGACTCCCCTGGCGCCCCTCACAAAGCGGAAATCGATTTATATCAGTTTTCGCACCCTTAAAATTCGAATATCGAAAATCGGGGAAACTAATTTTTTTGGAACGGTAGTTAGAAAGCTTCCTGCAAAATTTCGAAGATCTGCGTTTATTGGGAGCGGAGCCAAGCGACCGAACGTGCAATTCCTTTCTGCTCCCCTGGCTGGGCAGGGGGTCCGAATTTCGAGAAACCCGACCTTAGCACGCCTCTATGCTATCCGTCCTATTACCTCACCGAGTTTCGAGTTGGTGGCTTCAGTAAATTTGCTGAGCGTTGATGAGTCAGTCAACCAGCTTCTTTATATACTGTATTGGTCGCCACGAAAAGTCCTTTTAGATAATAAGATACATTGTATTCCCGCGCGAAAGACTTCCAGTTACTGTTGATGTTGTTGCACGGAATAATCGCAAAAGCAAACAACGACGTCACAGTTTCTAACGCTATAAAAAATGCCATTCAGTTAAAAACTAAAAGATACACTGCATTCCCGCGCGACAGACTTGCAGTCATTGTTGATGCTGCCTCACGGAACAATCGCAAAATTCTTCATTGAACAAAGCAAACGTCACAATTTTTTAAAGCTGGCAAAATTCCCATTCACTCCAGGTAACAACAACTTATAAATAAAAAATTAATTAAAAAAACATTTTGTAGTGGACCGAACTGTGAATCTAAACCATTCTCGAATCCACTTGAACACACACACAAAATTTCATCAAAATCGGTCCAGCCGTTTAGGAGGAGTTCAGTCACATACACACGCACAGAAGAATTATATATACGACTAGGTGATATACCCGGCGTTGCTCGGTTTTGTGTGATGAAATTTGGATGGCGCTTCCCTTGCGCCATCTCTTGAGGAAACAAACAAACATAAACCAAGATATATTTTATTTACCCCCACCCCCACCCTTTGATGACTTGTAAATCTTACTCTGAATCTAATGAACACATTGTGCGAATATGAGCTCAATTGGATAAGTGGTTCAAAAGTTTTTAGAACATTTACAGACGCATCCTGAACCTGAATTTTTATATATAAAGATTTGGACGAGAAATAATAAATAATTACGCTTAAAACGGACAGTTTGAAAGCATAATGAATTTTTGTGGCAGTTACCTCTTATTTAGTCAAAATGACTTCGCGTGATAACTTCGGGGTAAACTGTCACGTAATTGAAAATGAGCGCTCGAGAGTTTTTAGAAGCACAGATCATGGAAAGGCCCTAAAGCTCTCTTAATAGATTTAGAGAAGTTAGATTGTTACGATGTAATAGTGTACAAAATATGCTCTACTTACCTTGGTTACGGTTCTTTAAAAACTATAGAGAGCTCATTTTCAGTCAGGTGACCTATACCCGATCGCGAGCGCTCTATTCAATCGCTTATGAGGGTTTTTTGACAGCTCCATAAGAAAAACTGTTCTGCTTTCAGCCTTTCTGTTTTGAATGCAATTATTTGTTATTATAATCAGTTGTGGGTTTATTAGATTTTAATCCATTTATTCTTTCATGACATTAAATATGAGAGGGCTAAAACGAAAATACCCAGCAGATTGCAAGCACAGAAAATCGAAAGTTATGAGAAAATTCGAAACTTAAGAGAAAAATGTAAATAAATAAATTTATAGACCATTCTTTGCTCTCCTTCGCTACTACCACGTATCTTGATCTGTTCAGTGGCTTTAGATATATTTCAAAACTATCAACCGCATTGCAAACAAACGCGTTGGGATACATAAAAGATTTTGCTTCTATATTTGGATATGAAGCAGAGTTTAATTAATATTTTTATTGTTATGAATTTTTTTTATCTGAGCCAAAGGTTCCTGGTTCGAATCCAGGCTGCGGAATTTAATTTCCTATTTTTCATCATTAATTTGAACAGCTGAGGTTGACGTAAAATTAAAACCATCGCTGACCATCTAATGATTTATTCTAAAATTAAGGTTCAATGATTTATTCAGAACCACGGTTTAAAATGTAAACAGAACATCACGGGCTAATAACCCTCACAGATTCTCCACTGAATTCAAATCCGGGAAATTAGGAGCATTACATCCACAAACTACTAAAATGTAGTGCGACATTTTGAAGGAGCACTGTCCTGTTGAATGTCCATGAAGGACCACCAATACTTTCTCCAAATAACAAAAGATGTGCCTCCAACAAAGCTCGATACTTTTCAGCATTCACTCGGCCATTCTCAAATGCAATGCTAGTTTTCCCGTTCCATCCTAATGCTCCAAAACCATGACCACCTCCCCTTTTTGTTGACGTTTGGAACAGATTTCCTCATCTCTCCGTAAGTCATGCCAGGAAACTGCCATTCATCGGGATCGTCCAGACGACTGTTTGTCAATTGTCCTTCCACTGCAATGTTTCACGGGCAAATGATATTTTTTTTTCCACAATATTAAATAGAGAAAAATGAAATTTGTGTTTCCTTTTATCCATTTTATTATTTTTTTAGAATTCATATTCAATATTATCTTATAATATTCACCATAAATTGTTTATGCTTCCTTCTTCTTGCTTCAATTTCTTTGAATAATCATTTCAGTTTCCGTTTATCAAATTTTTCACATAGAATTTTGTTTTTGAGATTGTCATCTATTTCACAAGGTAAAACCGAATATATTACAAGAAATTTATACCATAACCATTCAAAAAGTTTTACTTTGCATTAATATTTATTTATACAATTACTTTTTTTTTAATTTTATAAAAACTAAAATAATCATTGCAAAAAAATTGTTGAAATTTATGACCAATAACTAAACTATTTTTTTGAAAATAATATATAAAATGAATTCGTATAAAAATTTTAAATTTCAGTTAATTATAATATGGCAAATATTAAAACAGTTTTTTGTCATTGCGATAGCTAAAATTTTCCTGCACGGGATTTGACATCGTTACTGTATCGGTCTGACCTGCTGTAGACACTTCGCGAAGTGTCCAGACAGATACTTAATTCTACCTAATTACAGTACGAGTCCAGTGCAACTGGACATTTCACGAAGTGTCCAATTACGCTATGTGTCTGCGACATATATACTGAAATATATCGTCATATGTATTTTTATAATGCTCCCAATGGATGGCCCTACAATTACCGCCCTTTAGCAGTTCTACAGGACTTCGCTCGCTTTGGAATGATGACTGAGTTTGACGCAGTGCCGGAGAACAAAGGTGGATAATAGTGTTTATTTTTTCTGTATATTCACATTCAGAAACTACAAAATTTCATCCAAAAAGAGCCCGAGCAACCAATAAATGGGACGTTATTTCAAGAATTTGTTGTATCTTCTCCGCATGTCAACCTGCCATCCACAGAGTAGAAAAACCAACGAAAATCTCATAAACGGTTCGTTATCCGAACCATGTTTATATGAACTTTTGTTTTCATCTCGTTGTGGGGAATCGCTACCAGAAGTTTGTCACAGTGGTTTAAATATATCCTGTATAGTGTTATAATGTTAGTAATACTGTATTTTCATTTGCCTTAGTTTTCGATTACATATTCTATGGAAATCATGAAAAAACTAGATGGCTACACACATTATTATAAGAAATAATGAATGAGAACCCGAGTTAATTCTCTAAACATCCATGTCGTAGAATGTTTCCTTCCATTTTTTCAAATAATATCATTACACATTATTGAGTCAACTTAAAAAATATCCAAGTTAAAAAGAAAAAAGAATTCATTTTTCAATTAAAGTTTTTGTTCTTTGATAACTGTTGAGTGAAATAAAAATTTTTGTACGTAAGTGATGAGAATTCTAAAAAATGATAACGTTCTTTTCTTGTGAAGGAATTACCGCACGCAAAAAGAAACACATTGAAGGCATCTTCCCTTAACCTCGAACAACATTAAAGTATAACTCGCCTCATTAAATATATATCTCTATCTCATCCATGCCTCTCTACTAAATTCAGTGTTATATTATTTGTGAATTTATACAGAGGTTGAATCAAAAGTAGTGGCCGACTCGGGGGGGGGGGGGGGGT